>APFE030464109.1:7898-97477 GCA_000404065.3 Pinus taeda | reverse complement strand
GTTTTGAGATCCAGTGGGAAATCTCTGTGTATATGTGTTTTATGTGTTATGCTCTCACATTTTTATTTTTCCTGTGATTTAGAATTCGTATGCAGGTAATTTCTGTATGGGGTTAAAACCTACAATACTTTCTTTGAGGTAGATTTTCCTAAATCTTGCCCATAAATCGCGTCTTAAATGCCCGTCACCTGCTCCATTTGATCTCAAGTCAAGCATCCCATTGTGAATAGTGATCTAGGTGGCTCCAGAGACACAACAGGACAAAGAGGACTCACGAAACCTCAAAAATCAAAATGTGTGGATTATGGTCAAACAAGGACCAGAGCGTAGATCTCGTCGTCCTGATCGCAGCGGTGCAAACAGCTCGTCATTTCGAGTATGGATTAAGGAGATAGATGCAATCAAAGTTGGGTTGATTTTTTATGACTAGGCAGGGTTAAAAAAGACATAATTTGGCCCTTTTTGGTAGACAGAATCTGGCCAACTCCGACCAGATTCCGGGCAAAATCGTGTCCTGGTTAAAAAGATTCCTTTGGCCTAAAATCAAAATTTTTGAATGTGACTTATTAATTATAAAAGAAAAAAATATTTAAAAAAAGGGGAGGTGGTGGGCTACCACCCCCACCACCCACACCTCTCCATATATATATATATCATACATACCAAAATTTTGAGGCTAGCGGGGATTGAACCCGCCCGGCTCAAGTGGGCTAGCCCCATCAGGTGGCCCCATAAATGAACCAACCACCAAGCATTGTGTAGTTATGTACCATGTACAACCCACACTCCATCCTCCATTTAATTCTCCAAATACTGCACCTATTAATCCGCCCACCCATATTCCAAACAAAAAAATAATGTGGCCTATAATAAATATGTTTACATGTGGATTTTGGGGAGGCATGATTTGATCCCCCGACCTCCCCTTAACTAATTGCCTCATTTACCAACATGCCAGTGGGGCCTTTTTGTAAACTTCGCCCGAAAGTTCATATAAACCCAGCATTTTCCCAGTACGCCCAAGGATGGAAGAACCAGGAGTGGGCACGGATTTTGAGATAGAGGAGGCAGAGTATTCTTTAACACCCAAAGCTTCTCTAGGGAGGTAAAAATTATTTTTGTCAGAACATAGTCAAGTTTACAGTCGTTTTCATGGTTTTCCGCAGGGATCACAATGGCAAGGTCAAATCCGCCTTTGGAGTTGCAGATTTCCAGTCCACCCATGGAGCAGAATCTTTGAGGAATCAAGGGGGAATCTAAAAGATTCCTTGAGCCCTAGATTCTCAATTTCTCATAATTCAAAAATTGGACACTCAATTTTTCACTATTCGATGCTACAAATCTGATTGTGTGTTCAGATTTTTCATTTTCCAGCCATTTTTCTAAGTGGAATGCAGGTGTCAGCATCTATGTGCAAGCAGTCATTTCCATGCAATTGATGTTGTGAGATCGATGGCACGAACAACTTCATCAATTTTGACATCTGCTTCTTCATATGGCCTTTGGTTGTGAGGTATATGCACTATGTTCATGTACTTCTTTTGCCATGCATTGTGCTGCACAGATCCCTGTTTGATGTTGATGAGGGATCTTGTTTATTACTTGTTTTTATGATTCCTGCTTGATGTGATGCGGAATCTTCTATTTTATGCACTTCTGTCATGATTCGTCATGTTATGTTTTGAGATCCATTTGTTGTATGTTGATGGGATACTCATGTTGTCATCATGTATGTTTGCTTTGAGGTCCCTTTTATGCCATGTTGGTGGGATGCTCATCATGCATGAGTTTTATGTCATACTGATAGGAGTCTTTTGATTAAGAGTTCCTGTAGTGGAACATCTCTTGGAGCCACTCCTGTGTGAGGGAATTTTCCTTGTATGATATCTACATCACCTCTTATGTACATCACTATTGACAACACTTAATCTAGCGGTCTACACCATCTTGACATCGGGGCCCCGAGACGTAGTCCCTCCTGGACGAACTCCATTCTCAATGGATTATGTTTTTATGTTTCCGATGATTGCATGTTCCTCTTCTTTACGGCATGCACATGTATTCATTTATGTTCTTTTGAAAATGCAATTTAACACATCATGAAAGTAAAAGGTCTTGGAAGGGTCCTTCGTCACACCTGGACTTGGATCAAGTGGTATCAGAGTGGTCTTTGTGTTGATGTGAATCGCAGCATGAAGAATGGAACATGGAGCGACAGAGGATGAAAAAGCGATGTACGAGACCATGCTCAAAATTTCCAAAAGGGTAGAGATAATGTATGAAACTCTACAGAAAGAGACAGAGGAAAAGGAGCAATTATAACTTCAGTTGCAAGCTACAGAAGAGACCATGGAAGAACTGAAGAAAAAAAAACATAATCTTCAAACAAAGAACATTGAATTCAAGATGCGTCTATGTGAAGAGAAAGAGGAAAAACATAGTTTTCTACGACAACCGCAAGCGAAGGACGAGGCCTTGGAAAAGCTGCAGTGTGACCCATGCAAGGTAAAAAGTAGTTCTCCATCTTCATGTATGTTTCCTGCTGATGATTTCATCATTTTTGAAAATCATACCATAGGAATTGGCTCCAAACTATTGAAGAAAATGGGGTATGAAGAAAAAGGCTTGGGCGTCAATGGCCAGGGCATTGTCAACCCCATCAAAGTAGAGGAATTACCATGTCAAACGAGACTTGGGTATGTCAAAAAGTAAGTTGGGGAATGTGCCATGAAAATTAGCGAACCACAAACAAGAGATGATGAGAAGCCCTCATCAGTTCATTCCAAATCGATAGAGGAGGTAAAAGATGTTGATTTCCTTTTAGTTTCATTGTCACATAGTATGATTTCTGTTGGAGATTTGGAGATCCTAATTATAAGGACAAACATGAGGCTCCTTACAAGGACAAGGCACGAGGAGGAAAAAGAACTTGGTGTTAATAACCAAGGCATAACTCAACCAATGGAGGATGTGTAGAGACCTCAATTTTCTAGGCTTGAGATACACCAAGGGAGAATCCTCAAAGGTGTCATATGCTTCCAAGACATCGTCAAAACCTTCAAGAAAAGAGAATGATGGGAAAATGTCCCCATCATCCCATGGCAGTTTCCATCACAGGGAAAGAGCTAAGGCAATCTATCATCGCCATACTTACACCAGAGATGGCAAGGAAAGGTATAACCACTCTCGATATTTGAATGTTCATTTTGGTTATAATCATGTTGTTAGAGATGAACATAAATCATGGAATCGAAAAACATGTACCTTTTGTGGATTATATAACCATACATTTTCTAAGTGTTGGAAAAGAATGGCAACACAAAAAAGGATGAGGCATGAAAGACCCTCTCAACAGCAAGAAAAGAAACATGTTAAACAGATCTGGAGGAAGAAGTCCTATTGCAGGCATTGCAATAGAAGTGGCCATCAAACAGCCACATGTTGGAGATTCCATCCAGAACAACGCCTTAAAGACAAAGTGTCGGTGCATGAACCAAGTGAAGCAATTGTTCAACAAGCAAAACCGCCACAAGGAAGTGACCTATTCACATTGATAAGTGAAACATGGTTTCTAGATATGTTAGCTCATCACAGTCGTGCTTTTGTAAATCATTTGTTGCATTTTAAAATGTAAAAGTGATGATGTTATTTCCATCACTTCTTTAACAACAATGATGTCTGGTCTTATTTTGAATCACATGTTGAACTGTGAAAGTGATGTCGTGTTTCCATCACTTGTCAAAGAAAAAAATAATGTTTGGCCTTATGTTTGTAAGTCATGTGTTGCAGTGATGTTGTGTTTTCCATCACTTGTTGAAGCAACAATGAAATATTGACCTTGTTTTCGTAGCTAGGGTATTGTGTCCATCTTGATGTAAACTTGGCCACCAAGTATGTGTTATAAACTCGTGGCAAATGTGGGATGCTTAGGTCATTAGTTGGTCATGAAATTCAAGCATGTAATTTGCAAAACAATGTACTACACATTGCGAGTGTCAGCTCATCGCTTAAGGCTTCGAAGAACAAAGGTGAGGAGATGGAAGCGAGACCTTTCAGAATGCTTATGATGCAGACAAGGTACAAAGAAGTTGTAGATTATTTTTCATGCTTTTGGAGGACCAAAAGCTCCTCAGTAGGGAGGATTGATCCAGGTGGCTTTAGAGACACACATAGGACAAAGAGGACTCAAGAAACCTCAAAAATCAAAGTGTGCAGATTATGCTTGAACCAGGACTAGAGTGTAGATCTTGTCGTCCTGATCGCGATAGTGTGAACGGTTCATCAATCTGAGTCCGAATGAAGGAGATAAAGGAAGTCAAAGTTGTGTTGACATTTGATGACTAGGAAGGCTTAACAAAGACACAATTTGGCCTTTTCCGGCAGACAGAATCCAACCAACTCCACCCAAATTCCGGGAAAAATCGTGGCCTAGTTAAAAAGACTCCTTCGGCCTAAAATCTGAATTTTTGAATGTGCCTTATTAATTATAAAAGAAAAAAATATTTGAAAAAAAGGGGAGGTGGTGGGCCACCACCCACACCTCTCCATATATATTTCATATGTACCAAAATTGTGAGGCCGGCAAGGATTAAACCCACCCGGCCCACGTGGGCCGACCCCCACTGGGTAGCCCCATAAATGAACCAACGACTAAGCACCGCATAGTTATGTACCATGTACAACCCACACTCCATCCTCCATTTAATGCTCCAACCACCGCACTTATTAATCCACCCACCCATATTCCAAAAACAAAATCATGGCCTATAATAAATATGTTTACACGCGGATTTACACCATCTTGACATTGGGGTTCGGAGATGTAGTCCCTCCTGGACGAGCTCTGTTATTAATGGCTTATGTTTTTAGGTTGCTAATGATTGACATGTTCCTCTTCTTTACAGGATGCACATGTATTCATTTATGTTCTTTTAAAAATTCAATTTAACACATCATGAAAGTAAAAGGTATTGGAAGGGTCCTTCGTCACACCCGGACCTGAATCAAATAGTGACTTCAACGATCACTATCCGGCCAGCCCATGCGGCAGCACAACCCTTTGTGTGCGGTCCCAGACCCTGTGAAGCTCTGATTCTGCGCGCATCCCCAATATCGCCCAGGTCCCGGGCAGAATAATTTACAGTCCTGCACTTCCTTTCAACTGCTTGGAGCGCTAAGACTGTCCTTCCTGCGGCTAGTTAGGTGGTCGTACCACCCATGTGGGGCTCCATCTCGTCCTCCACCATGGTTCGCGGAGAATCCCCACCTTCCATTATTGTGGTCGGCATCACGCACTATACTATTTGCAACGTGCTACCCTGGTCACTATGTTTGGTGATATGTGGTCTAAGCCAATGCAACAGACTAACTAGTTCATGACGATAGTTCTCCCACTTGTTAATATGATCCTACGCACCTTGCCTTACCATCCTCAGTTTTTCGATGAGAAATGCTTCCTTTATTTCATATTCTAGCTTCTAGACCTCCGCATCCATGAAAGTGCTTTTCTTCCTTAATCATACCCTTTCTTTTTCGAGTTTGTGGAGTCTAAAGTTTCCCCATCAAATTTCTTCCTCAAGTCTAATGTGTTATGTTTCTTGCAACTGTGTGATTCCTTCGTTCCAGGTTTCGCTGACCGTGGTATCTACGAGTGCTGCTATGTGCAGACTAAGCTTCGTTTGCTCCATAAGGATTACAGCCCCTACTTCATACGTCAGCTTTGGAAGTGCTCGCGCGGTCAGGGTTTTTCGCGTGGTCCTATAAGCCCATAGAACCACTAGTACGCGCAGGTCCCAGTCAGTGCATCTCACATGGTGGACTATGGTCACCACTTCACACACCTTGTCAAAGGCTTCCCCGCGTATAATATTTGACACACTTGGCCATATTATACTTCGTCATTCGCACCCTTGTCGTGCCCGCTCCTGCTTATTGTCCCTGTTTTCTATTGTGAGGACGGTGTGCGTTCATGCAAGTTGCGTACCATACGTCTGTACCCATCTGGAGAGGGGGACATGCAGGTTGTTTCGTCCATCATACCCGGATTCCATCTGCAACCGAGGCTTTCCAAACCGTATGAGTGTCCTCCTCTTGCAGACGTGCCAGTCCTCAAAATTTCTTTGATGCGTACCCCACCACCTTGCAGGTGTATCGTGCAGTACCCATTTCAAAGCATCGAACCGCTACTCTTCTCGAACCTCTCTTTCAAATTTGTTCAAGAATGCGTCCACCTCACTCAACCCATCATACATAGGTAGATCCCTTACCTTTGTTGTCACGCAGCACAGTGCTCTTACCATCATGTTGCAATTGAGCGTGGTTACCTCGTGTAACCAGTTCTGCTATCATTCTGTTTCCTCATCTGAATCTGAGGTGCAGGAGCTTTCGCGCTCCCATGAAATCCTGCCATTCGC
Source organism: Pinus taeda (assembly GCA_000404065.3). Lineage (NCBI taxonomy): Eukaryota > Viridiplantae > Streptophyta > Pinopsida > Pinales > Pinaceae > Pinus > Pinus taeda. The sequence goes on along the minus strand of APFE030464109.1, from coordinate 91,064 downwards.
TATTGGATTCACCTAGTCCTACTCCTGAGTGGTTATCTTGTAGATACAGTCTAGATCATTGTTGCGCACTGGCTCTATTTAGCGCGATCATTCCGCAGGGTCTAAAGGTACCACTATGCACAGTGACATTTTCTCAAAAATAATTTTGCACTTCTTTAGATTTATGACTCCATTCATATTAGTGGCCCAACCTATTCCTAGTAGCGCAGGATAGGGATCGACAATCTCCATCACTTCAAAATCTGCAAGCGCTCTCGCACCTTCGATATCTACCGTTATCCCTAAAATCTTCCCATCAGTAGGATTTTTTGCTGGTTGGCCATTCGCAATTGAATAGGAGACCATTGCAACGTGGGCCTACCCATGCACTCCCATGTCTGCTTTAACAGTATGCTCATGTCTGATCCTAGATCCAAAATCACTTGATCCATTTCATACTCCTTGATTTGCACAGTCAATCTCATCTTCCTTCCTGTTCACGTTGTGTGCTTTCCGAGCTTCCGGACTACACACGGTTCTCCTAACCTAGTGCACCTAGTGATGAGTTCCTGCAATCCCTTCACAACCTTGTTGTTGTGCAAAAACTTCATGCATGTCTCCAGAAAGGTAGTAAGCATTGATGGGTCCATCTCCTATTCTAGTTTGTCTTTACTACCTGAACTAGAGGCCTCTATGAAGCTCTTCTTAGCTTCCATGAATGTCTCCTTCACGTGCTCCAAATCGAACTCTAGTTCCTTTGTTGGAGCCTTGTGAACCCAAGCACTCTCTTCAGGTTGCTTTCCCTTGTCATCTCTTGTCGTGATACCGCTTCAAAGCATGATGTTTACATTTGGGTCCTCTTCACACGGCTCAAACCTCATCATTTGCATATTCTGAGTTGGGGGAGGGTGGAGCATTCGTTTGTCGCGCAACCTCGCTATCAGTGTGGGATAGTCCTCCATCTCATGATCAAACTAGGTGCAATATAAACATGATGCTCTCGTCAGATTTGTACAATCATGCGAATAATGCTTTAGCCCTCCGCAATTGTAACAAATTAGCTGTCCGCAACCCCTTCCTAGTCCCATTCCATCTCGACCTCGTCCGCTCCCCTAAAATCCAATGCGTGTCATCCCTACATTTTGATCGAGGGCTCGCGTTTCAGTCTGAACTTTGTAGGCAAGAGTCTGATCCATCATCAGTTCATAGCTTCTATAGGTGTGTTCATCATGGCCTACTAACCTACAGAAATTATAGAACAACTGTTGGGACGTTTGTGTATACTTTTGTAATAGGTGACAGTTATCTGTAGCGTGCTTCCCTCATATCTAACAAATCGTGCACCATAATGCAGGTGCCGCACTCGGTCCTGCTTGTGCCTTTGGTCTCAATGGCATTGGCCCTCCTCCCACTAGGTAGTTCACGAAGACTGGACAATGGTCCTTGTCATGTCCCTGGCCTTTGCATTTTATGCACCATACCTCCTCGTGCACTTCTGGGCAAGTTGTCCTGTCCTGTTTCAAGCTCTGCATTTCCAAACACAAATTTTTTAGTTGCGCATGGATTTGTTGGACTCCCAGGCAAGGATCTTATATTGGGGTCTTGTGTAGTCTCATTTCAATCTCCAAGGCTTCAGCCTGGGTGGATAACTTCTGCTGTGACAACGCGGGCCTTAGATGCGGCATTAGTGATGCTACAAACCATGTGTAGTGTTTTCCATCCATCAAGGTCATGTTGGCTTCTCGAATCATACCCTTCAGTATTTGATCTAGTTTCCAAGGGGTCTCTCTTGGAAGCATTACGATTTCCTTAAACCCGATAACTAATTGTGTCTCTGATTGTGGCCTGCTAAATTCCCTGTTCAGCGTAGCTTGGATATCCACGATCCCTGCGTTTGGATTGTTGTTGGAATGCTTAATGTACCATGTCAGTGCGCGATCCTACAATGCGCTTACCAGCATTTCCTTCTTTATATTGTCATCCATGACTCCTTGTGCTTCCCATATAGCCTTTACCATGAACCAAAATTGGTTTGGATATTCATTCCCTACTCCTTTGTACACCAGCAATTTTATCGCACTCGCCATGTTGAACTGTGGTGGTGGCAGAGGTGGTGTGGGCGGAGATGGGGGTGAAGACGGGTGGTGGTGTAGGTGGAGGTGGTATGCGCGGAATTGGCTTCCTTATCAGACTGATCGCACTTCTCAATGAAAATTTCATGAGCTCTTCCTCGCTTTCTCACTAAGGCGAAATCAAGGGGCTATTCTCTATCTCTGCACTACCTTCGTTTCTATAGATCCTCCCACTTCGCGTAGCCCCAAACATCATTTTATTCACATGGCCCGCTTTTCACACAATATCATTTTAATCCAAGTGTTCAAAGATTTAATGTACTTACCTCGTGGTCCTTTGAGAAAGCATCATTCTGCCTTGCTGTAGCTGACTGAAATATCTACCATGAACTCGGTGATGAACCCTCCTATAATTCTATCGAGCCAATGGTCCACAACACATGCGATCTTATCTTCTAATGATTTTAGTTTGCGCACCAACTGTAGAGTCCACACAATCGGTTTGTCGAGCCTACACCTTCCTTGACTGTCTGCTAGCTTCGCGATCCACTCGTATAACTTAGAGGGGAAGGATGCAAAGAAAATCTCGTGGATTTTCGTATATAAGTAGCACTCTAACCATTGTTCCTTTGATACTCGTTGATTCCTATTTTCCTGCGCCGCAAACTCTTGAATTTTTCTGTCTAACCACCCTTCAATTTCTTTCTTTGTTAGATTCCAGTGACACAACATCAGATATCCCTTATGCAGATCTCGGTCCCGGCAACGGAACCATTTTTTGGCTTGTTGGGGCCTAACGCAGATTTAGAGGTGATTTAGCCAAACAAATCCTAGTACTACTAGCCCTTTCGGCAACATTCTACGGAGTGCGTATTGAGGTCTCACCCGAAGGAGTATGGGAGGGTGCTAGAACCAAGTTTCTGCACCCTGGGGATGTCTAATGAGTTCAAGTGGTCCGCAGTTCGACCTTTCACACACGTCGCTATACGCACTTACCCGTACCTCGCAACCTGAGATGATGCCTTTGCACAACCTTACTTAGGAGCTGAACACTGTTATTACCCAAGTCCTTACTAGTATTCCATCGTTAGTTTATTAACTCAGCTTACTTGCATGTGTAAAGTATACTTAGCAATATAAATCATTCATACAAGTGCGTGTAGTAAATAAACAATATATTTTCAATTGATATCAAACATGTAATAACTCAAGAACAGATACATAGAATTTGGATAAAACTTCTCTTTATTATTCTCTTCTTCAGCTATAGACTCGACTCGGGCCTGTGCACTCAACTATAGGGGTCTGCGTACTTAGTTGTGGGCAAATAGGCCTCTACGCACTCAGCTGCAGAGCCTTCTCCTACTCTATGACCCAAAGACACACTTAGACACTTACGACTCAATCCCTTAGACTTCTTCTTTATCCTCTACTTCGCCCTCTTTTACACCTAGAGCCTCACCCTCTTTATATAATCCCATGGTCCATGGACCATGGGTAGGCCGACATTACATTACAAAAGAGGGCGGACAACTCTATGACTCTAAAATACTTCTGCGCCTGTAATTCGCGGGGCTTTACAAAATTATTTGGTCAAAACATGGGCTTTGAGCCCCAAAACATGCCTCGGGGGGATTCCATGCCCAATAAGGGTTGTGCCAGAGGTTGTTATGGAGGTAGAGGGCGCTGCTCCGGAGGTTGCAGAGGTACTAGCTGAAGTCCCAAAGTCACCATAGATGCCTCGACCGAAACCTACCCCAACCAAGGAGAGTGCAAAGGATAAGAAGGGCAAGCAGGCTGCGATACTGGTGTGCATGTTGCCTCGAAGAAACCCACAGAAGGACAAGCCCACCGCACAGGAAAAGGGAAAAGCTATTAACTTGGAGCTGAAGGAGGAAGAGATTGAGGACATCCTAATGGATGATGAGGATTTGGGGGTGGAAGTGGAGGACGTTGAAGTCGAGGGTTCTGACCCTATCACTAAGTTGCCCGAATACATCCCCCCGCCCAAGGGAAAGACCAAGGTGTCGAAGGACATTGACGAAAGTAAGGTCACCTTGCACACAACTCTGCTGCTAGATAAGATTGTCTTTGAAGGACCACGCTTGGGGTGGGTTCCACTGTTGAAATTGGAAGATTGGGACTTAGATAACACTGAGAAGTTCCCTCACTTGGAAACATAACAACTTATGTACTACATTGTTCACACAACCACCAGGATGACTACATTGGAACCATAGATGTGGCTCATAGGTGTATACAAGGCAGGTCTTCTCAACCTGCTATTAGTGCCACACTACAGTCACACAACCATTACAGTATTGGTCATCAAGCAGCTGTTATGCTTGGTGCACGATGGGTGTCTGTGGTTGTAGGAGCTGATACCCATCACCGACAGGTTGATCCATAGGATCACATAGCTGCCCTATACAGGGGAAAATTCGGCCATGATGTTTGGCGGAAAAGGTGACGAGTAGGCCCTCGCGGAGGCCATGAAGGAAAAATTCAAGCTCGTTAAGAAGCCATGAGGCTATCCCATCTCGCGTATCTATGATCCTGTGGTCAAGGTGGCCATGCAAATTTTGGCAGGAAACGTTATGTGGAAGTTTCACGCAGATGGAGTGTCGGCACATGTCGTCGCTCTAAAGGCTCAATGCGTAGAAGGAGTTCGGTTTAATTGGGCACGCTATCTCTGTGGTGAGTTCCTTGCGAACTGCTGCGAGGAACAGGAGCTCAGAAAGACCTTCCACTATGCGTCGCTCTTGCTTTCCTTTGTGCTAGTAGCCTAGGAACTGCTTGAAGACAATCAATTCCCCTCGGTCACTCCAGACCTTCCAGAAGTAGTGAAGTACACCTCGTTGTGGGCGACCAAGGATGCTCAGTGCATCAAGGATAGGAATATCTTCTGAATCTTAATGGAAATGAATATATGCATGGCTATCAATCACAAGCTACGATTGTCACCTACTGTGTTTGCCAAACTACATAACTACATGGAGTTTAAGGCAAACTTTCAGTGTGTATCGATCAGGGCACGGAAGGACTCGGAGCAAAAGTGTTATGACTTTCCTTACTTGGCAACTGACGACACGATCGATGCAGTTCTTGATCATTGTCCAGCAGAGTGACACACTACCTCAGACTTGGCGGTAGGATCAAGCAAGTCTGGCGCACATCACAAAAAGGAGGAGGCCAAGCTCAATATGTTGCAACTAGATGAGAAGCGGAGGAAGGAGGCCGAGACCAAGGCCCAGGCAGATCGTGATGCCACATAGCAGGTGGAAGAATAGACAGGTGGAGCAGAGCGTGGCTCTGACAAAGGTGTGAGGTCACCCTTGCCCGAAAGAAAGGAAGAAACAGACAAGTAGACAGAGGAGCATGGAGTGGACCTACAGACAACATCGTACCACATCAAACGTCCAACATAACAGGAAAAAGTGGGGTCGTGGAAGAAATCCAAGGCCAATAAGACGTCGTTGGAACCAATGACCCTAACAGAGGGAGATTTGAATGACATTAGAGATACGGTGCGGGATGTCACCATGAAGGTTCTACAATAGTTTGAGCAACAACAACAACAAGTATTGGGGGCCATCTAGACCGATATGCATGAGTTGTAGATTCATGCATCACAGGTTGGCGCGGTGTCCACCAGCCTCGCCATCAGTAATTCTAAAGCTAACACGATGCTACAGGCGAAGGAATCTCGAGCGATAGTGCTGCCGGAGGGAGTACTGACCATAGAAAATGAAGCTAACAGGCCCGCTATCAGCACCCTGAAGGGAGTGGGGCTAAACTTGGCAACACTTCCTGGTGAGGTGCTCCACCTACTGCAGGATGGGGTTATCGCGAAGCTGAGGGCCTACTAACAACGTGCTTTGCAGGTGATGAGTGAGCAGTAGATCAATAATGTGCAGTTGGCCCTACAACGATACTCTACCATCGCCACTGTGAATGATGTAACCAACCAAAACAAGCACATAGTTCAGATCGTGGAGGAAGCATGCCGAATGGTCCCAGAGTTGGCCATTCCTAAGGGAGAACTGGAAGAAGTGCATGTTTGCAAACTTGCTACAGTGGTGCGCGACACACGCACAGAGTTGGCTAAGGTTCAGCTGGAGCTGAACCTCCAGATTGCAGAGTTGCAGTTGAAGGCCTAGCCTTCAACTCCACCAGAAGTAAAGGAGCAGTGCGCAACCGCTGTCACAGAGGCGATAGCAATAGTAGACAGTGCAGTAGCAAACTGCACATGGCTGTTTGAACAGTTGTTCGAGGTCCTGACCAGTCTGCAAGAGGATCCTAATGTACAATGGTTGGAAAGAGAGGCACAAGAAATGCAGTAGCACTATGACGAGGTAAAAGGAATAGCGCGCATCGTTGCCCTCACACAAAGACTTGCAAAGCTACAGGAGGCCAAAACACTGAAGGAACAGGTAGATGCAACACAACATAAGGAGGCAGTGCTGAAGGCGTGCTTGAAGCCTTGGTTGGACGAAGCTTATTCAATCACGGCCTCCATTGAAGGCAAGATTACTAGTCTGCAGGGGACTCAATAGAAGCTTCAAGTTGATAGTTTAGGACTAGTGATAGAGCAGTTAGTCGAAGAAGTGAAGCAAGCAACCGCGCAGTGCACCACCAAGGTTGTCATCATACAAGTTGAGTTGGGAGGTCTTCATTCTAAGATCTTTGCACCTGCAGAGTGACTCGAGGGCGAGTCACCATGTTTGTGTTGGGGGCCTGTTGGAAACGGGTTCCCCCAAGAGTACTTTTGGGGCTAAAAGCCCATGTTTTGGGACAATTCTGTAATAAAGTTGTAAAGTCTCTGCATTTTGTGGTCGCGTTGCGTGAAGGTGTCAAGATCATAAAGGGTTGTCCACCCTTATTTTGTAAAGTGATAGGTCGGATGTAAAGATCTACCCATGGTCCGTGGACCATGGGATTGTATAAAAAGGAGCTAAGTAAGTAATCTCTGGGAAGTTAAAATAATTAAGCTTGGGAAGTTTTTGGTAGTAAAGTATAAGTGTGTTCGGGACTTAGCATAGGTAGAGGCTCTGCATCTGAGTGCGCAGAGGCATAGGGTAGAATTCCATAACTGAGTGTGCGGACCCCTATAGCTGTGTGTGCAGGGCAAATAGAGTCTATATTAAACTGGAAGATATCAATAAAGAGAAGTATTCTAGAATTACTGTGTATTTAGTCTCTGTTAATGCATCTGATTATATTGTGAGCTAGGTTTAATTTACAGTGTTTATTTGATGTGCAAATATATGTGAGTGTATCTGTTAATTGAATGCAAGAAAGAATATCAGTTTACGCGACGCTAACTGTAATTGATTGGTAAGATAAGTAAAAAACTTGAGATAACTTGGGAACCTATACAATACATTGTCATAGGAGCGCGAAAGTACCTGAACCACTGGTTAGGGCTACTCAAAGGTCAATTGTACACCTTCGGGGAGGTACTAAAGGTCGGAATAGAGGGTAGATCGATAAAGCCCTAAGTCTTAGTGACCTACGCGAAGGTAGGAGCAGGGGGTATAAACCAACATCACGACCATCGTAGGGTGCGGAAACTTGGTTCCAGCATCCTCCCATACTGCTTTGGATGAGACTTCTGTTCGCGCTCCACGGGCTAATGCTAAAAGGGCCAGTAGTGTAGGGATTTGTTTGGCTGACTAATGCTGAACTTGGGTTAGGTCCCACGAAGCCAACATAAGGATATTTTCGTTAGTCATCATTCAGTTTTTCTTATTTCTATTTATTTTGTAATTTCTTTGTATTTTTAAGAAAGGAATCAAATCCTTGGTAATCATTTTTTGCAGCAGAGCTATTGTACACCAAGAGATCTAGTCTATCAGATAGTTGTCCATTGGCTGAGATATTTTTTAACTGATTCAAATCTCCCCCTCTCCTTATAAATAGGGGGAAGAAACACTTAATACAGGTTCCATAATTCTGCACCTGCAGTGGTCCAAATTCTGTGATTCCACTTTGGTTCTAATTGCCTGTTCATGAGGGACTTGAGAAATACATTGTTGAATGTAAATGGATTGGTTTTTCGACTCATTTTGAAGGATTGATGAAACTCTTTGGTGATTCCTATCAGAATTGTGATCATTACCTTTTCCTCTTTGTATTTCATCTCATGTATGTTTCTCTTCTACTGAAATTGTGTAATAAATCTGTTGGTTTCTTTCTCTAATGGTTATATGTATGCTGTCGAGCAGTAATGGTCCCTATGTTAATTAAATATTTACTTATGTACCTTTATGAGCACAGATTTACCTATGTTTATTAGTGACAAGTGTGTCCATGAGGTATAGAGTATGAAACCTTAATTCGTGCTCTATAATTCTTGTCATTCCACTACTTCAGTCTTCCATACTTCTGCCAGAGCATTGCTACTTAGTATTATCACTTGTTTATAGCCTTATGCATTTATTTACTTCCTTTCTCTCCTCCTCTTCACTTTGACTAAAACTCCAATATTAAGTTTCTTATTGTTGTGTGTCAGCCACCAGAACAAGACATTTTTATTTGAGATTAGCCTGATTTACCCCCTGTGCATTTGGATCCATGTATTAAATTGAGTTAACCTTGATGAGGTCCTGTTGAATCAATTCCCCTTTATTATCTTTTCAAACTACATGACAATTCGAGTGCAGCAGAAAGCCCCCACTAATAATATTCCAAAGCACTCCTCTATCTAAGATGTCTTAGGCATTGGTCTACAATCAACCCAGAGGCTATCTCTAGGAGGCTTTTATATCCCCTGAAGCACTACTGCTACAAGTGTTAAAAACAGTGACAAGATCCTTTTGGCACCATTGTCGAGGAATGAATCAGAATATTTTTCCTTGAGTATGAAAAATTTTGACATTCCCTCTATTACGTGAGCAAGGGAAGTGTGGGTTGAAGACCTCTCACCTTAGTGACTCAACTGTTCCAATATTATGGTAAACATCCTAGCGACTCCATTGTTTATATCTTTGTTTGATCATCTTGTCTTTCAAGAGGCCTCGTACTCGCTCTGATGCTAAACAACAAAAAACTTTCCCTACATATCAACTTGAGATCACTCACCTAAAGGGGCTTCCAAAATGGTCATTCCTGCATTCTTGGCCAACAAAGTTGTCCCACTGGATTTTTCTTCTATTGTGGGTTATCCCAATCATGTCCCTTCATTTCATTAATGGAATACCTATTTTCCTAGATTCAGTGGAAACACAGATAGAAGGTTGTACCGACACCGCAAGGACTTTCATGAATGCATGGAACAACAGGGTATTGTTCTTCAGGATGTACAAATGAAATTGTTCATGTACTCTTTAGAAGACGATTTTAGAATTTGGTACAGAACAATACCTCATGGCAACATATCTTCCATAGAGAGTTTTCATATGACATTCAATCATTATTGCAAAAGATGATATCCATCGGATGTTCTATTTGAAAATTGTTGTGCGTATTTCAATGATGAAGATATTCCTAAGGTTAATGACCTTGATGAAGATGTTTGTGGAGCTCCTCTCCAAGAAAAAATATACTTGCATCAAGAATAATTACCTAATGATCAAGAAAGAGAAGAAGGAGACATCATAGAATTGCAAATAAACCCTCAGAGATTTCATCCAATAGAAGCTGATGATTCTCCTTCTTATGATGTATATGAATTTGATGGAGAGTCAAGTGATGCAGAGCCACAACAATCCTTGTCATGGGAAGCTACACAAGAAGAGGATGCTCACTAGGAGGTTAATAAATAGGTTGTAGTTTACGATGCACATCCTTCACCTAGAAAACAAGTTCAAGAACCTCCTCCAATTTATGATTCATAATATCCAAAGGAGGATGAGATGGTCATGGAGGTTCAAAAGGAATTGTTTACCAACAAGTGGGGAGAAAGCTCCCAACAACAAATTGTTCAAGAAGATCCAAAAATTGAAGGAACAAGCAGTGTCTATGGCTGCCTGATGCAGAAGGGTCCTGCTAGGAATTCTTAGTAGGCTCTCCAATCTATGATTCTGATAGTTCAGAAAATGAAGCTTGTATCGCAGATTCCCAAGAAGGTTGGCCTGTTGAAAAATGGATAGCAAATGATTAGCAACAAGATTTTGCTGAAAAATCTAAGGCTAAGGAGTTGAACAATATTTGTGGTTGCCCTAACCAAGAAGATGTTGGTTAGCAAACTTTTCATGAAAATAAGGCAGCTACAGACTTTTCTTGTCATTTCTATGACCCTGTAGCTGGTTACATTACCACATTATTAGGTCAGCAACAGAGGTTATTTCTGGAGCATGTATCAGGGTTTTTGTTTGAAGACCTTTCATGGTGCATGCTCTTTTTGATTTTTAAATTTCAGTAGCATGAAGGCATTAGGTCCAACACCCAAATGTTGACCTGGTACCATTAGAGGGATGAACTCACATAGTTGAATTGATGTCTAGTACATAAGTAGGAGTTGTCTATAAATAAGCTCATTAGCTAAGCATTTATTTTCTAGTTGTTAGAATTTACTTTTCTACATTTTAGTTCGACGAGGAAAGGAATCCCTGCAAATAAAGTTTCATGGATATTTTCTGGTTATATAAGTGCATTATAAATTTTGACTCCATCCCCAATGGTGAAGGCTACTAGTTTGCACATTCTGAGGACCTTGCCAGCAAGGCACTGTCCCTAGGTGGAGCCAATGTTGTCACCTCTGCAAAATTTTCCTTTAGTTATTAAAAGGGTGCAATTGAACAGAAATTTGGAAACCATCTTGAAATCCACAAAAGTAGTCAAAGATTAATCAGACCTCCTTCAATGGATGATGCTCACAATTAGCTTCCCAACGACATATAGAACTCCTCAAATGGACCCTGGAATCAGAAGTTATAACAAGTCAGAGTTTCCCTTGAAGACCGAAAGCCAAGGAGAAAATACCTTATGAAAAAATCCTGCGGATCATAAATCGGAGGTCATGGCAGTGTGTAAATGACCATTATAAAGAAAATATTGGGGAAAAGAGCCAACAGTGTAAAATGCAGTGGAGTGCCTTGGAAAATGTGACAAAGGAAATCAACACAAAACTAGGGTCAAACGGGCCTTTTCTGTCTCCTCCTTGGGGTAATGTGGTGGAGTATTATTGGATGATGTAAAGATACGGTGGTGCTGATGTCACCATAACATGGCAGTAGGAAGGACATGTGGCATTCTGATCTCGCACTTTTAGGGTCTTATGGGGGCATAACTAGGTGACACGTATCACCACTCAAGAAGCTACACATAGCAATGATGACGTCATTAATCAACAATCAACAGTTGGGGGTAGCAGCGCATAATGCATCACAAGGAATTCACCGATACAAAACCTGTAACTAGGGGGCTCTGATACAAGGGTTGGATCGCGGTCACATAAATCACCAAAGAACCAGGGGCTAAGCATGAAGAGTGATCGACGATGGCAAGTTATGGAGGTCACATAAATGGGACAGCTCGGAAATCACCGATGTGCCAATTGTGATATTCTAGGTGGGCCTAATCGACAATCAACGTTCACAATGTTGCAAGGGTTGTCCAATGGAAATATAAAAAATTTCATCAATATGCGGGATTTTTTTGAACAAACGAATGAGTCTCCTAGACACACGTCCAAAGACCTTAGCACCATAGAACTAAGCACCTAGTCATAGTCCTCAGTCATATGAAGGGAAAGTGGCTCATATCAAAAGGGGATAAAGTGGATCAGAATGTGTCATTCTATGAGGTATTTTAATACAAAAGTCTTGAGGTGATAACTACCTGATAATGGAATATAGGGCTTTAAAAATGTAGTGGGTCGACAACTCAGACATTTAAGAAGGACATGGAGCATTTAGAAGTCGATATGGGCTGACTATGTAAGCCCATTGTGACAAGAAAACAGGGTCAACACAAACAAGGTAAATGAACTAAACTGTACCACACCCAGGCCCACAATGAGTAAATGAGTGTATGGAAGCTCAGGAAGACTTAATGGCTTAGCATGCAACTCCACTCAATGATACAATGAAGGACTGTCAGGAAAATCTCCACTTCCACTCTGTGACAAACCACCACAATTGATCGCTACCAACTCCAAAGAGTGTTGAAGTCAGCAGTTAAGGCGAAAGCGATGGGAATTAACCGAGCAACTAGAGGGACACATTCTGACAGAGACACGGCCTGATCAAGAGCCTTCACATGAACGACATAAGGATATTTTCCTTAGCCATCTTTTAGTTTTTCTTATTTCTATTTATTTTGTAATTTATGTATATTTTCAAGAAAGGAATCAAATCCTTAGTAGTCATTTTACTCAGCAGAGATATCGCACACCAAGAAAGCTAGTCTATCAAATAGCCAGCCCTTGGATGAGATATTTTGTAGCTTAATTAAAGCTCCCCTTCTCCTTATAAATAGGGGGAGAAACACTTAATACAGGTTCTGGCATTCTGCACCTGTAGTGGTCCAAATTCTGCGATTCCACTTTGGTTATAATTTACTGTTCATGAAGGACTTGAGCGATACATTGTTGACTTTAAATGGGCTGGTATTTCGACTTATTTTGAAGGATTAATGAAACACTTTGGTGATTCCTACCAGAGCTGTAATCAATATGCTTTCCTCTTTGTATTTCATTTCATGTATCTTTCTCTTCTACTGAAACTGTGTAATAAATCTACTGGTCTCTTTCTCTCATGGTTATATGTATGTTGTTGAGCATTAATGGTCCATGTGTTAATTAAATATTTACTTATGTACCTTTACGAGAACATATTTATGCATGTTGATCAGTGGCAAGTGTTTCCATGAGGTATAGAGTATGAAACCTTAATTCGCGCTGCAAAATTCTTGTCATTCCACCTATTCGGTCTTCCATACTTATGTTGGAGCATTGGTGCTTAGGATTTTGTCTTGTTTACAACCATGTGCATATATTTCCTTCCTTTCTCTCCTCCTCTTCACATTTACTACAACTCCAATATTAAGTTGCTTGTTGTTTTGTGTCAACCATCAGAACAAGACATTTCTCTTTGAGTTTGGCCTGATTTACCCCTTGTGCATTTGGATCCATGTATTGGCTTGACTTAACCTTGATGAGGGCCTATCGAATCAAGCCCCCTTTATTATCTTTTCAAACTACGTGACAATTGGAGTGTAGAAGAAAGCCCCCGCTAATAATCTTCCAAAGCACTTATCTATCTAAGATGTCCTAGGCACAGATCTACAATCAACCCAGAGGCTGTCTCTAGGAGGCTTTTATATCCCCTGAAACACTACTGCTATAGGTGCTAGAAAAAGTGACAACATGCATGATCCTTCATCGATATATCGATGATTTCACCAAAACTCTTTCATTGATTTTAGTGAACTCCAAATTTGTATTTAGCGGTCGACCCACTTCTTCCATTGGAAAACCTAAGAGTTCTTTACTTTTAGTCAATCCCCAAAAAATCCTTCGATTAATCTTGTTCATTTAATACAAAATTTAATTTATCTTGGCCATTGACTTTTATTTCTTTGGCCATTCTATGAATTCATTGAAATTCCTTTTCAACCAACACCAAAAAATATGAATATTTGGTCAAGCTCCAAAAATTGTGAATTTGGTTGAGCTCTGGGATGAATCTAGATCATTGAGTTCTTGATTCGAGGAAATATTGGCCATCAAATCTTGAAACTTTGAGTCACCATTGAAATATTATAATCATCCTCTCATGTTGAATATTTTTGGCACAACTTATAGATAGGTGACATTATTCATTTTCTCAACGATTATAGGGACAAATTCACCATGAATTTGCTCAAGGGTTTTGGCATTTATCTCCATTTGCATAAATTCTCATCGAATTTGGCATATAAAAAAACTTTGTGGCAATGAATTTCTCAAATTCAAGGTAGTCTCTAGAATGTTGAATCATAGCTTGAATACAATAGTGTAATACTCCCATATACCCATTTGGGACATGTTACCATAAGAGTCAAATCCCTTCCTCTCTTAGAGGCCTTGTTCTTAAATAGCCCTAAGAACCATTTATGGGTAGAGTCAAATTTTTGAATGCCTCAATTGTTTCTTATGGTTATGGTTAAGGTTTTCGCATGTCTCAATTCTAATTTTTCCACTTAAAAATTACAAAATAGATGACAAATTATATAATGATCCATTTTGGATCACTCAAGCTAAAATGAATAGATCATAGCAGCACTAATATAAAACATAATTTTTACAATGAAAATTGTTATATACTATTAAAAAACCAAAAATCTTTTAAATTACAAATTCTAAACTATAATCAAGATTGAACCTTTCTGAGTCCTTTTAAGTTGTTCAAAACAATCCTTAAAATGTACTTCAAGAAATACCGTTAACAAAAAAGATATGAATTTTTGAAATCACATGTAATATATGATGAACAAAAAATATTATAAATTTTCAAAAAGATAATCTCATTTTCAACAATCTATCACTCTCATTTCCATAATATACTGAACATTATACTTTTCCTATTAAATAAGAATAAATGTGAATCATAGTAAATATTCATAATTCAATACCTATTATTTGTTTTCAGAATTTAAAGAATAAATTAAAAAAAAAACAGTAAAATTTGTTATTTTCATTTCATTAAACTAGTATAATACAGAATATCTAAGTTTCGTTTGATTTTTTATTTTTTCTTTTTTATGTGAATACCAACTAGACTTTACTAATACCTCAAACTAGACTTATAATGAATAATTGTTTTTTAATAAATTATTTTTTAAATGAAAAATATATAATTCTATTTTTTTATTTTTTATATATAATAAAAAAATAATTATTATAAAAATATTATAAGAAATTAAACTCGAATAATCTCATTCAAATAAATAAATTTTAATCCACAAATATCAAATTACCATTAAATCAGTCCAAATCAATATTATAGTAATCAAACACCAAAAAATATAAAATCATAATTAAACCAACTCCAAATCAATATTATAATAAACCAACAACCCGAAAAAAATAAAATCATATTACAATCCCAAAGAAATAAAATCGTATTTGTGTTTGTGGCTTCCCCTGAAAATAAAGAAAAAATATAAGTTATATATTATTTTTAGTTTTAGATGTTTTACATATTTGTAATAAATATTAATTTAAAAAAAGGTAATATATTTTTAAATTCCGGGGAAAAAGTTTGATTTTTAAATTAATTTTAATTTTTTTTTTTAATATTGTTTAACTTTCAATAAATATTGTTTTATTTTATTTTATTTTAATAGAATGAATAATTAAAGTGGATAATGATTTAAAAATATTTTTTAATATCTAGGTTAAGTTATTATATTAAAAATATTCATTTTAAAATCTTATTTTTTCAATTTATTAGTTTGAATTTTTAATGTTATTTTTAGTTAAAATAATATTTTACTAAAAATTTATATGAATGTGTTTATAAAGTAATGTATTTTTATTGATTACATAAAGATATAAAGATTTACAAGTTACAATATCTTTTTATGTTTTTTAATTAATAATATAAAAAATATTCTTGAAACAAATTAGAATGAATTTTTAATATGATAAGAAATTTTTACATTCATTACCTTAAATATATGAATGGACTTATTTTAAATTTTTTTATTTTATAATAATTTTTGTGAAGTTCTCCTAAGCTTTACATTTCAGTTTAGGGTCCTAAAACGACACCATTCTTACAATTTAGTTAGTTCTGCCTTTTAATTTGTCCGCGCTCATCATAACGATATAAGTAAAAATCACCGCAAAATCAAGAGGAAATGAATAGTGCTGTCACCTATAATTGTTTTATAAAATCTTGTAGAAGTTGTACCTTGCAAATTGTTATTAGGATGTGAGCCAAGGAAGTATATAAGTGCACTACGCATTATAACTGTCAAAACACTCATAGTTATATAAAGGAAAAAATTATGTTCCACCCTGTGAATGAGGTATAAATACTCTGAACAAATAATAATAAAAAAATAACAAGCAACATTGTTTTGAAACCCTAATACCTAAGTGTCAGTTTACAAGGGTTTTTTCTTACACATTGTGCAGCGTCAAAACCAAATGATTATGAATCGTATGCCAGATGTGTAGTTTAGAAACAAGTGAAACGAAGGTATAGAATGGGGTTTTGGTTACAGAGCTCAACTTTCAAATCTAATGCCAGGTTTCCAACCTCAAAAGCATCAAATCGACTAGTGCCCAGATCACAAGAGAATAATTACTGTGCTCTACTCATTTCACATTATATATATCCATTAAAAGACACAGCTTCAAACACAGCTTCAAGAGCGATTTTCCAAATGTAAATCATCGAATACCCAATAGAAATTTTCATATCAACGCTTAGGTGCCATCATTTTTCATGCTACAGATGTCTAGAAAAATGCCTATGAATGTAACGACTATGGATTTAGAGGAAGCAGTAAAAAAATCCCAACTGTAGACAATGTAAAACAAAGCTCTTAGAATTGGCAGTATGCTTTTGCAGATTTGCGTGATTATTATCAATTTTTGCATTCTTATCGTATACAAGAATATCATAGGTGATATGTTATCTGGATGATCTTCAAATGGCATGCATCATGTTGTTATACTTAAAGAATGGTTTGGATTTCATTGGTGTTCTTGGAGAGAGTGGATTCCTTGAAATTCACATATGCATTATCAATTGCGTGGTTGTTGTATTTGTCGTGATTATGGTTGGTATTGTAGTTGTAAAGTTGTGTAGTGGCATCATCCAAATTCCAAGATTGTTGCTGTTGATTATATTTTTTTTCTCGAAGCTTTTCATATTGGTCTCAATCATTGTGATTGCTTACATTTGTTATTATAATGTTTATTTGAGAAATTTAAATATAACAGATGAACCATATAGGTTGGTTGGAAACACTTCTATCTAAATTTTCAAATGTAATTTTTTTCTGAAAATGTTTCTAATAACAAAAAATATTAAAATATCAAAAACTAATAACTCAAATTCAAAGTCAAAGTTATTCAAAATCAATATCCCTTATTCAAAATCAATATCCCTTATTCTAAGAAGTAATATTAACAGGTCAAAGCTTAATCCCAGATTTAAAGGGATCAAGTCCAACATCTACCTGCAACATTCTAGATACTTGGCATCTTATTGCAGATTCGGTCCAAACAACTCAAACCATTTGTAACTCTAGTAATAGTTCTTTAGCTCCAAATTGAATGACAATGGTATGGAATCGAACATATCAGTCCCAGGTTTTGTGGCAGAAAATCAATAGATAGATACATAGATGGCTGAAGTTCAATATGAAAAATATTGCCCCGAGATTCCAAGGAGAAGGATCAGGCCAAAGATCCTAAATCAAAGTAATCAAACTCCAACAACTTCAAAATTCCAAGACATTATGCGACAATCCCAGATTCATTCTTAATTTTGAATTATTTGGCAGTTTTTGTTTTCGACAAAAATAGGGCTAAGTCATTTTTGTAAAACTATATAAAGTATCATTTTTCTTAATAGTGGAGAGGGAAGTTTGAGTAGAGAAAATACTTTTGTGTACCTTGTTTTTTTTAGATTAATAAAAATTTTACCAAGACCAAAAGAATTTGATCCGAAAATCCAAACATTCTTGTGATAACAATGTCCAGTGTCTTCTACATGTGATTGTATATCCTTTCTCTATTATTCTTTGAATGTTGTCTTCAGTAGTTGAATAAGATTAAATGATTTAGAATTTATCCATTCTTTGATGCTTTGATTTTATAGTTTTCAAATACTCTTTTATTATTACTTTTTAAAGTTGTATTAGAAGTTATTCATTGTTAGGTACTCTAATGCAATGGGTTGTTTATTTTTTTTTGCCTACATTTACTATGATGATCTAAGTGTCTGAGATAGGCTATTTACCTTGCCTTTGTCAATCCTTAATAATATAGCTAACTTCTTAGTAATTACTCCATTGCCTAATGGTTTTGTCCACTCTACCAAACTACACTTTCAAAACCCTTAAGCTATTGAAGGTCTAACCATTTTGTTGATTACATGAATAGTTTCCAAAGTGACATTAGGTAGTTGATTCATAGAGGGAGACCCCTCTAACTGTAAGGGCCAACTTCTAGTCCAAAATTGGTTCAATGTTACTTCGAGATTTTCCTTTACACATCTAGGTAAAATTTTGAGTGATAACATGTTGTGTCATTGCCTTGGAATATTTCCTAATTAAATAATGCGTTGTAGTTATCATCATAAAATACTTAGTGAGGTAGAATTTTGTTCATCTTCCATTTTATTGGGGATGAAGGAAGTTTTCCTTTCGGGGTAATGTCGATATTGACACATTCCTCCAAATGTGTTTATTCTTCTAGACATCATTAAGGGAGAAGTGTAATGTTGTCCAATGGTCACATTTCACCTCATTAAACACTTAATTAAGTTATTGTCTTTACTATGCACCTTGTATTTTATAATTAAGTTTTATCCTATATGTATGGTAATGTTCTAAAACTCAAAATTGAAGTTAGAATTGGCCAAGGGTCAATTAGACTTGGACATGAAATTGGTTGAGGGTCCACTTCAAATTTGACTTGGAATAATTTCAGTTCAATGACTAGGTTTATTAAAAAATACATAAAAAATTTAAATTTTAGTGAAAAATACAATTTAAAGATTCCATACTGTGATCACAAAAAAACATTGCAATTTTAAAAGAAATAATTATAAATATACACGCATGAACATTTAAATGAGATGTAATGTCCCTCCATCCTTATATTTTGGATCCTCATCATTAGTATCACCCTTTTCTCTACATCAATCCTTTAGGGGCTTCAAACAACACCATCTTATTTGATGAAATTGCCCAATCCAAACCTTATAATATGGTAGCAAATGTTTAACATGCCTAATTAATGATTTCAGCTTGAGTAAAGGGTACATTTATGCTAAGGCCATGATCGAGGAGTTCAATAGTAAATACCACCCACATAGAGGTACATAAACAGACCGATTCTCTTGATTAAATCTCAAACTCTCATATGTGATAGAATGCATTAAAATTTTGCAATCCTACCAATATTGAAATATTGAAATCCATTATGTCTATTTCATATTGAATGGAATGTGAAATTATATTTTTTTATTGTGTATTCTTATGTGTTTAGAAACATTGTGAAACATCCCAAAATAATTAATGACATTGTTAAATTTTTAAGTAAAATGCTAACAAGGGAAGATAAAATGAAATGCCAAATTTTACATAATATTACCATTAATTTCTTTCACTTTTGGTCAAACTATTTGAGGCAAAATGAGGGTCCTCCAAGGCAAGATGTTAATGGGGTTTAAGGGTTAGAATTCTTTTAGTTTTTTTAATAAGATGAAATTGAATTTTATATTCTTAGTTAACCATAATGGAGTCTAACAGCTACTTGATCAAGTAGGTACAAATTCAACCCTGTAAAGCTGATTTAGAACTAAATTTGTCTGTTTCTCTAAATTGATCCATTAATCAGGTCAATATGGGTGATGGTCAACTCAACCAAGTTGACTAATCCTATATCAACTTGATCTAAATTTAAGAACACTAATATATAGAAAAATTTTCTTTTAATGAGTTATATGCTTGTCATGGTACCTTAATTCTATTTAACACTTTATAGATGTGATATTGCTAGTTGTTAAAGTTTTGGGGATGTTTTGCTAAAACAAATATATAATACATATTTATTTTCAGGTATTTTTTTTTTTTTTGCAATTTTATATTTTATTACCTTCATATGTTAGAGTACATCACTAATACAAATTTAGAGGCTATTACTTAGCAAAATAGAAAGCCTAGCCTCAAGCCATAATAAAACTTGGCTAGGATCCATGAGAATATAAAAACATTAACACAAACTAAACCTAAATATAACAAACATATGCTTTGGAACATCAACTAGAAATGTAAAAACACAAGAAGAAGATTATCAATTACGCAACATCACAAGCATAGGATCCTAAGCACTAGTGCTTGCTAGTGTAGGTGGCTTAGATTCACATTCGAGATGACTCTCCAAGTGGACAATGTGAGCATCCAAATGTTCTAAGAAGTAACAATGGTGGAACTAGATCCTCTGAATAGCACTCAAGGATTATATGATGTCATTCTCGTCTTCATGTTTCTCCTTCGAAATGTAGTCAACGAGGGTCTTTAGTTTCCAATGTAGACCAATTGATTGGAAGTGCTAGTTTCTTTGTCCCTTGGTGTTGCTAAGGTTACTAATCCAAGTGAATTAATTATGCATTTAAAAATGTCTGATATTCTTGGGTCATTTGTTCCTCTAACTGTTGAATCTCTATTTTGGTGCGAGAGAGGGTTATAGATATATATTAGGATGTGGCCACTTGAGCTTGAGATTGGGCTCACTATTGTCTAGGCTAGCCCTGCCCCCATCAACTTGTAGGCCCTTACCTACATCTTATGCATTGTTTAGTCATGGATAATAGTGAAATTTTTTCCCTAAACTAGTTCTAGTAATTTCTAACCAACACTGAAGGACCCCAAACCTTATGTAAGAAGGGGTCTAATTCACAACCCAACAAAAATACCTTTTCAGCAACACAAGAAAGACAATACTACCAAATCCCTAAATAGACAAGGTGAGCTGATTATCATAACACCTATTGACCTTCCCAAAAGGACAAAGTTGGTCCAAACAAAGGCAGAAGGGGGGATGCATAAACTAACCAAAATGACACACGAGGAAAATTCTACTTGCAGTATGTAAGCCGAATTCACCAAGACAAAAACAAAACCCTGCTAAGGAAAAGAATCCAGAGAAAAAATTTCCTACCCAAGACCACCCCTTATCTAACCCCAACAAAACAATGAAGAACAAGAAAATAAAGATTACTAGAGTAGTTAAGCGCTAGCCCTCCAAAACATGTTGATAACACACACTAAAGAGTTGTAATGATTTTTTTGTGCCGACCTCCCTAACTAGAAACAAACCTCACAAGGCGACCTCCACCAAGGTTTCATCACATCCTGAGTGTAAATTCTCCAACTAGCATCATACCCCGAATGTTTCACTTTGGTTACCCCCTTTAGTAATGTATAGCAACTTTCTTTAGCTAAAAGTTTACCACCGCATTCTCTACAGAATAATGATACCCCATCTGGAAAAAATATAACATCTTCCCATATATCTATCAACTTCCACTCGACAGCTGGAGTTACCGCACTGTGTCAGGGAAAGTGTACTTTCACATGCAAGCAGGAGACAAAATCCTTGCAGCTTAAATATAAATCTATATTAATCGCCATAAAACATAGGGACCCATAGAATACCCAAGTTAGATACTTGTGTGAACTTAAGTGTAGCGTGCACTCTAAATGGGAGGGGCAAGCCATTCCACTCCCTTCGCCCTCCTCCCCCGCCTTTATTAAATGCCTTGGGAGGTAGCAAGGTAACAGGTGTCCCTCCTAATTTATTTTTTACTTTCAAGATAATTACCCCGATTAAGGGATTTTTGAATACTAACTTATGGCATAGTCTAACTTATAGACGAAATAGACTTTTTCACCGAAATTCAGAAAAACAATTTCAAGAAATAATGTGATTTTTTGTTGTTTAAAATTCATTTTTGAATGCATAAATGGATGTAGCACCCTCAAAACCCCTGGGGCACTCGAATTTTACATATTAAACAATTTAAACTCATGTTTTTAAAAACCTCTATTGGATATTGGTTAAAATTAATTAGAAAAAAATGTCATGAAAAAGGTCATTTCGTCTGTAAGTTAGACTACACCATACTTATAACGAATAAAATTTTATAAAATGTCCTAAAATCAGCGATACACAATTTGTAAGGTTAATTTTCTATTAAAATATTATTATATATTTAATATATAAATAAATTTAAAATGTTTTATTATTCGCTTTTTTTCTATGTGGTTAGGGACCTAAAAATCGGTGATCACTACATCCACAAACTATATGTAACAAGAAGATCCACCCAAAGGGATCACTTCTTGCAGGCTCAACTACTGAGTTTTATGACCTCTCAATAACAACTGTGCTTCAACAATGGGGACTCAACCAATTGAGCTAACACTTAAGGCTACTTCAAAATCTAATTTTTAGCAGTATTTTTGAATAAATGTGTTTTTATTATTATTTTTTTTTCATAATTAACTAAAATTGTTTAAACATAAATTGTCAAAGCAATTTTCATTCAAAAACATAAATTTTAATAGAAATATAATGTTTCTTTTAAAAAAACTAGTTTTAATGATGTATAAGTGTTTATTTATTTATTTATTTTGGCCTAGAGTGGGCCATAAAATTATTTTTTCTTGCCTAAAAGTTTTTCTTCCTCTAATGTATGGAGATAGGTTAACCACCCAATAGCTAGAGGCATTTAACATGAATGAAAGTTTAACTCCTTATTCTAGGTATTGGCTTGACGATTAAATCGTAATAGGTTTTCCATTTGTGATATATATATATATATATATAATATATATATATATATAATATATATATAATATTATATATATATTATTTTAAATATTGATGTTTTAATAAATAATTTAACTTTTAAAAGAGTATTTAGTTAAAGCTTTTATAAATTGAAAATCGGTAAAAATTAAAGAATTATGATAACTTATAAAGAATTATAATGATTTATTATGATAATTTATATAGAATATGTTTGTTAGAGAAAATTATTAACTTATTAAAGTATATTTTATTTATAGTATATTTATTTTTGACCATTATTACTATTCATCTAGATCTATGCTTGATTCATCATACACATTATCTATGATGAGATTAAGTCAAAATAATTTTATATCCAATGCACACTATCTAAGATAGTTGTTAGTGAAATTAATGAAATTTTAATAACGATTTTGACTTAAATTTAATATGTTAACCAATGAAAAAAGTTTCCAAAAACATCGTTGGGTGAAAGGTCACTGCCTTTTTATGTTAGGAATTACAGTTTAAGGGATACACATATCTATTCTTGATAGATCATAAACATTTAGGATGAAAGGGTTGCTATTCTTGCTCCAGGCAGTGAGGTTGTGAGTAGATCTTGAATAATGAGATGAGGATTTTGGCATTGGCTTCTGAAGGGCGCCTTGCTTTGTTTGTGAACTATTATACTTTCAAATTCAGAGGCGCTTGGGTTTGTTTGTTAAGTATTATACTTTCAAATTCAGAGACAATGGACAGACAAAATCAACAAAGTTCTAACAGTAAATCCTTGGAGGATATCTATAGAAGATTGGTGTCCATGCCAAAAGCGATCGGGATTTCAAATTTTCCCTTATCATTCTAACACCAACAACGCATTTTTGTTTCTCCCCTTTCCTTTGGTCTGGGCTTGATTGGTGTGCTAGAGAGTTGACCATGCAAGTCCTCAAATCTCCAGAAAATGAGGAGCTGATTCATGTTACTCTAGAGGGGCTTAGTTGGCATACGAATGTGCTGGTCAACATATCTACCAGGATATGGAAAAACAAAATGAAGAATGTGCCTATGTTCTTTTAGAACAATTCAATTTTTCCCAAATTGCTTGTGATCCACATGATCCTTGTTGGAGATACTACACACCTAGGACCTTCATCACTAGCACATGCAAACACTTAGTTAGAGCATTCACTGAAATGCAAGGCTTCAAAAATGGAATCTTCACTAGATTGGTGCCTTTGATTGTCCATGCATGCATGGGACTACATGCAAGATCCTTTCTGCATGATTTACTCACTAATTTTCTCCTCCTTTCATTCCTCAACTGGCTAATTCTCTCCGGAACTTGCTGTAGGTGTCGAGTCCTCTCATTGATCACCACTATGGTGCATTACCTTGGGATCTTCACCTAGTGATGCTATATCATGAGAATTATAACCTATTTTCTGAATATCAATAATTCTTTTTGTTCTTTCAACTTTCTTTTAGTGTTTTTGCTCTGCAAAGCTATGTTTTCAACCTTTACTAGCTAGATTCATCTGTGTAGGTTTTATAACACATTTACATGGTATCAGAGCCCACAAGTTGCTAGATAAAAGGCGTATCAGTACTTTATTTTGCACGTATTATAGCTTCGAGATCGAAGATCGACAGAAAAATGGAGTTTCCCAAAGCATCAATCCTAACACTGTACACCTATCACGAATGGAAGGACCAAATGGCTTGATACCTTCATCAGAAAGGGTTGTACATGATTACCATGGCTGCAGAAGTGGAACCCACTTCAGCCATATAGAAATCCAAGTACCTCAACTACATGGATGAGGCCCATGGATCCATATGTATGTGCATCTCCCCAGAGTTGTAGTTTCATATATCTGCCTGCAGTACTCCCAATGAGATTTGGAAAAAGGTTGAAGAACTCTATGGTAAACAAGATGAGATGAAAGGACATCTGCTCGAAGTGGAGATGCTCCCATTGGATCCATAGAACTATGACAGAATTCAAGACTTCTTCACCAAATATAATGATCTATTGCTGCAACTCAAGGGTTGTGGAATTGACAAATCCAAGGAGGAGAGTTGCCAAGTTCTCTCTATCATGTCAAAGCTCGGACCAGAATACTCCGTCTTTGTGTTTACATTTCATTCAGTAAGGCTCACAACAAGTAAATCCTACACTATGCCTTCTCTCAGAGAGTACATGGAGTCCCTCACTTTTGAGCAAGATAAACTCATTGGCATGGGGAAAATCAAACCTCCAAAAGCGCATGCACTTGTTGTGCATGATGACAGCCACAATTAAAATCACAAATCTAATTCAAATCAGAAAAATCACCAGCAAAAAGACAAGGGAAAAGCGCATTCCGATCCAAAGAAGGAAGGGTACACCAAGCCCTTCAATGACTCCTCTGGCTCTAGAAATGAGAAAGGGAAGCGGCTCCAGAAATGAGAAAGGGAAGAAAGGAGACAAATGCACCTACTTTCAGCGAGGATTCATCCAGAATCCTCTTGCATGAAGAAACAAATTGACCAAATGGAAAAAATCCTTAGAAGCACAACCTTGGGGACCACATCCCTCAGGGCGCCATGAAGAAAAATGAGGATCCGCCACACGAGAAAGGTAACGGTTTTCGTGCTTTAGTTGCAATTAACTCTTCCCTTGATGCATGGATTATAGATTCTGGTGCATCACATCATATGGTTGCTGCAAAGGAGGTCTATTCCTCTTTGGATGTATGCAAAGGACCTCCCATCCTCATGGGAGATGACTCACCTATTAAGGTCACCAGAAAAGGTAGAGTGGAACTTTTACAAGGAAGCTTTGAAGATGTGCTTCATGTTCCAAAACTTTCGATAAACCTACTCTCAGTTTATCAGATCACTCATTCCAGCACTGGAAAGAGAGTGGAATTCACTCTAGTTGTAATGAACATATATGATCTACATAGCAGCTCCAAAATTGCAACCGATGAGGTAAACACTGGAGCTAAACTATATACATTTTCTGAATTTATTGAATCTGAATCCTCCTTATTTCTTACACATGCTGATGATAGTAGTAGGCTTTGGAACGAGAGGTTTGGTCACTTAAATTATAGGTATATGCAGTAGCTAAGCAACCATGAGATGGTGGAAGGCTTGCCAAATATCAGTTTCTCCAAAGGAGTTTGTGAAGGGTGTGTCCTTGGCAAACATCCTAGAGAAACGTTTGACACCAGAAAGACTCACAGAGCATCCTCTCCTCTAGTTCTGATCGATAGTGATCTCATGGGGCCTTTTCCTCATCCTTCCATCAACAAATCAAGGTATGTGCTTACATTTATTAATGATTTCTTACAGTATACTTGGGTGTATCTTCTCTGGGTCATGTGCGTGTATTTCTCTGGGTCATGTGGTATGCAGACAGGGATTGATGGTAGATCCCGCAAAGATCGCGGTGATAATTAACTTGGAGGTGTCGAGGAGTGTTAAA
Organism: Pinus taeda; assembly: GCA_000404065.3. Taxonomy (NCBI): domain Eukaryota; kingdom Viridiplantae; phylum Streptophyta; class Pinopsida; order Pinales; family Pinaceae; genus Pinus; species Pinus taeda. The sequence continues at coordinate 65,071 of APFE030464109.1, read as the reverse complement.
TAGTTGTGTGCAACCTTAGGACATACTCGATACTACAAGAAGTTTATCAAGGGCTATGCCTAGATCACCGTGCCTATGGAGAAGTTGTTGAAAAATGATGTCATGTTATGTTGGAACGAGAGCTATCAGAAAATCTTGGATGTGCTGAAGGGAAAAATTGTCACCACGTCAATTTTAGTCTTCCCAAATTGGAAGAAGGAGTTTCATGTACATGTATATGCGTCATGTATAGAACTGGGAGTAGTACTGACACAGGCTAGCAGAGGAGAATTGGACCATCCTATAGCATTCGCAAGTAGGAGGTTATCCAAGGATGAGAAGAACTATTCCACCACTGAGCGCAACATGATGAGACATATACATTTGATATTTTTATGAAAAAATAGGTATAACTGAATCTGATTATATCCATGCAATTCAGTGTACTCTAAAACTAAGAACAAATTGTTGAAAACAGAATCAAAGATATATGGACTAATAACTTTACTTATCATATTCTGTTAATCTAGTTTGAAAATACTGATGGTCTCGTTTAAGATGATGGTTTGGTTTTGGATGACGGTGCAATATCTAAAGCCTTCTTGCCATGACTTGATACTAGGAAGATGGAGTCTGTCAGACACCGGTAGTGCTGCTGGGAGAGTGGCGGGATATGGAATGGTGACATACATTGTAAACAGTGGGCCGGAATGCGGCACAGGCACAATAAGCGACGTGCAACAAGGGCACATCGGGTTCTATCAGAGATACTACATGCTGGGCATGGATGTGGGATCCAACCTCGAGTACGAAAACCAGAAGCCCTTCAGAACTTAATCTCTACCCTACCAAACCATCACATCGACTACCACTGTTTCATGTTCTATGTTATGGTCAACACAGAGTCTACTGTGTATCTAATAAATAAAATGAGAATTGTGATAAGTTGTGATGTTCGCTCACTGATGTGCTCCCATCCATGCTACTGTAGAGTAGATTAATTATTTATACATGTAATATCACTCTTGTTTTTGTACAATAAGAATGAAATAACGCAGATCCACCTTGGTCGTGGTTGCTCCTACTACCATGCCATGTGGCCATGCCACATCATCAGCATACTACCATATTTTCATCATTTTTATCAAAACATGTACTCTTCCACATCATCACTTATATGCTTGGGAATCAACCATACCAAGCACTAAAAAGGAGAGGTCATTGGGTATCAACATGATCCTTCATTGACACATTGGTGATTTCATTGAAAATATTCATGGACGATTTCTGTCAAAGGACTTCATCAACCCGTTGACGATTTTGCCAAAAGGCCCCATTAATGATTTTGTAAAAGGTATCCCATTTTTCCTTTTTTCATTTCACCAAAATCCAAATTTCTTATTTAAGGATTGGCGAAAGTATTCCATTAAAAAGCCTAAGAGCTATTTTCCTTTTGTTGGTCCCCATAAATAATTTGATTAGACATGTCCATTAAATATAAAATTTAATTGATTTTGGAGATGGATGTTTTTTTCTTTAGTCCTATATTTAATTCACTAATATCCTTTTCTACCAACTCTAAGAACTATGAGCATTTGGCCAACCTCCAAAAACTATGAACTTGGTCATATCCTAGGATGATTCTGGACTATTGATCCCCTGATTAGAGGTGATGTTAGTCATTAGATACTTGAAACTATGAAATCGCTATGGAATGCTTAAAATCATCTTCTAAAGCTAAATTTTGGTTTTCTAACTTGCATATTGATGACCTTAATCATTCTCTCAATTTTTTTAGGAACAAATTCACCATGAATTTGCTATGGAATTTGGAACTTTTCCTCCTTTTGCACAAATATACCCGAAATTCAACATTGATCAAAACTATGTAGAAATGAATTTGTCAAATTCACACTAGTCTTTAACCCATACAGTGTCAGTATTGAATCATATCTTTAATACCACCTTGTAATGCCTTAAAATTCATGTTTGAGGCATGTTAATGTCGAAAACAAAATCTAATATCGTATTTCACTAAATGGATAATCACAACATGATATATGCATTGATACAATCAACAATAAAATATTAAAAATGTAAATGCAATTGGATTGAACAATTGCAACAACCTTTAAACATACAAGCCATGAATTAACCACAACATTCAAGTAATTCAAAATAGCATTGAAATTAGGAAACAAAACAGTGACAAAACACTTATCTTTAATAAGATCTACACAACAAGATTTGTATGTTGGATGTTCCACCCAACCATACACTTTGTTGCTCTAATTTTATTAGCAATAAGTCACTCTCAAGTTGAGGATATGCATATACAAATATAGGAAATCTCCTATAGGTGTAAACTATGCACTCATACATCCTAATACACATTAAAAGCATAGTGATTTGAATCCTACAACAATTCTAACTACCCAACTCTATTCATGATTATTTTGCAGAACCCAAGGAATGAGATTTTATTTTACGCATTGTAGTCCCTCAAACATTATTGATCCCTTTAGGGCTCTAGTATAAGACCAACCAAGAATTTCTCAATTAAGGGCTTCAAGAAAGTTGTTTTTATAGGACCACTCACACAAATTTACATGGGATCTTAGGTAATTTATCATTGGAAACTCCACATAGAGCTTTCGACCTAGCTTTCAACATAGTTACTATCTTCACAAGTTGTCCTCCACATACAATCATTGCTTCCATCTTTTCTTCAATATTAAAACTTTCTTGTCTTCACTCCTTGCCACTTGCATAACTAATCACACACTTTGACTTAAATTTCCTCTTCCACGCATGGGTTTCTTGACTCTAATTCTTCCTAAAGATGAGTATACTCTACCCATGTTGTCATAACTAAGATGGTGGACTCTCCCACCCTCCTCTTACATGACTTTACTTGCCCTCATGCTTCAATAACTAGCTAAGATGACTCTTCTACCAAACTCATACATGGATTGAATGATTGGTATTTAATTAGTCAGATGGTGAGCATATGGAATAACAATTAATATGGGAAAATGACTTGGGAATATAGGAATGTAGATTTACCCCTCGCCCTATACCTTTTATCCCTCTTTCTTGTGGAATCATAGCCCCTTATAGCTATATTTGTGTCCATCTTGCAATTAGTGGTGTATCTTATTTTATTATTTAGAATATACTATGTTTTCATATTATATCACTTGGCCCTAAACCATTCACCATATTTACAAATTATTCATTTTTAATTTGAGAACTAAAAATAGGATGCTACCTATAAAAAATTAGTCTTTCTACGTGGCTTTCATAATGCTTTGATAGACTTTTAACAAAGGCCTCAATTTCTAGTACAATTTCTTGGTTTTTAATAATATCTACAACAAACATGACTTTCATAGTTAAGCATCATTATGATTATGATTCTAACTCATAATACTCACTTATTATATGGGTGCATAGAACAAACCCTATCTTATATGGTTTTTCCAAAAAAAAATTGATTCTAATGTTGCATCTAGAGGTGTAGATTGTCACTTTAACACTTTAAAACTCTAAATTAAAAAAAAAAAGGTATAACTTTGAGTTTATGATTTTAAAATTTTATTTATAATATACATATAAACCACAATAAGGTTACATTTAGGATTACACAGTAAGATGATTGTTATTTTCTATTTCAATTACAACTTATATATTTGGTGGTTTGTTAACTTTAACATTGTAAAAAATTGGAAGGGAAATATTTTATTTAAAATATTTTTATTTTGAATTGTATATTTTGTTTTCTCTTGTTAATTGAAGTGTATTTTATTTTCTTTTTTTGCAGTGAAGAGTAACCCTTCAAATTTGATCACTAATTTTGAGATGTCTATTATTATTTAATCAATGACTCTTACATGACTAACTTGTCAAACATTTGCACCATCAATTATATTGAAGAGGGAATATGAAGGTGGCTAGGTACTAGTTGACATGTATACAAAAGAAAAATTATTGTTAAAATTAGGTACACCAAACAATTACTTTAAATATTTTTGTGGCAATATATAATAAAGTGTTTGATTGCTCACCATTAGCAGACAACCATTAGCAGACAACCAGACTATAAATAAGCAGGATGGTATAAAGTATTCAACATCACTTCTTTTCTAACGTTTAGTTTGAGTGGGCCTCAATCTCAATGCATGATAGGCTTTAATTATGGAAAATGCTCATAAAGTTAAATATCTTACAATATCTTACAATTTCAATACCCCTAGGCTTTGTTCCAAGAAAATTGGGTCATTTTGAATTTCAATAAGGAAAAAAGAGAAACTTTGTTATGGCACGAGGAAGAGGATATCCAAGGAGTAGTGTGATGATTGTTTCTAGTGTCTTTCTAATAAGTTTAAATTCAAAAAAGAACCAAAAGGAATTTAAGTACAATATACAATTACCATGGTAGAGTTCAAATGATTGCAACTATGACTAAAAATATGCAAAAAGAAGTGAAGGAAGTAAAAAATAGAATAAGAAGAACATTGAAAGTATAGAGAATGAAAATGATGCAACCATCATTTCTATTGTACAAATTACTATGTGATGCTAGGGGACATGATATCATAGAAAGTATGTTAGACACAATGGCATTCAAAATCATTGAATACATCATGACACAATAATAGAAGGCCATCAAGCCCATGGGTGAAAATTATAACATGGGTTTCCCAATTACAAGATTAAAAGTATTATTCAAAGCATTAATGCCTGATATACAAGAAGATATTTTTTAGACAGATGAAATAAAATAATAAGCATAGTTAATTTATGAAATTTTAAATTAAGAAAAATAAACATCCCATAAAGTGAACAAAGTAGGAAAAAAAAAACTAGAATGCATTAGTAGTGGGCACAAAATTCAATTGGCTTAGTGGAATTAGTGCCACAAATGAACAAAGGTAAGATGTCATGTAAGCATCAACCTAAGGGCCATCTTGAAAACTTATTGAAGAGTTCTTGAATTAGAGACATATATTATAACAATAGCACATAAAATTTTGATGCCTTGGTACCATGGCATAGGATAAATAGTTGTTTCATTTTAATGGCTGGACAATGGTACAAAAAATAAGATGTGTGTATAGAATATATATTCAACTCATCAATTGGTTAAGTGACAAAGTCAATAGTTGAATTTGCTACTTGCTCATCTCATGGTCCAAACACACATGTCAATTATAATTCATCAACAACAAAGGTTATGTATCCTATGAAGCATAACTTGTATAAGTTGTAAACAATCACCAAGAAATTATAATCAATGACCAAAGGTTTTGTTTCTCATTAATCTAATCAATGAAATAAATTATGGAAACCCAACCATGAAGTTTAAAGCCTAATATTCCAAAGAATTGCACACCAAAATACATATAAGAGAATCTAAATACATTACAAAAACAGATCCATATAAGAGAATCTAAATCCATTCCAAAAACACCTTTTGGGATATAGGGCCTAAAACCAACATAATATGTTCTAGCTAGTATTCCCTTAGAAATTGTAAATGTTTGTAAACTAGCCAATCAAAGTGACGACAAGTATTGTAGTTGTGAAAGGAATCAAAATAATGTAGAAAATAAAATCAAATATGAATAATTGCACCACATGCATAGCAACAAATAACACGAACCACTTCCATCCATTCTAGTGATACTTTGCACAATTCATAGAGAATAAACAATGCACTAACATGTTAGACATGAGATATTCCTTTTTGTTTTTTCATTTTTGTTTTAAGCTAGAGCAAGAAAATTTTGGGAAAATTTTGGGGGATTTATTAAGATTACATTCTAAATAGACATGATAGAACCAAGAACACAATAATACATATTTCCCTCGTTGAACTAGGTGTTGCTTACGTAATTAGTAAGTAAATGGACACTACTGGAGAAACTATAAAGTGTCATCTTTGTAGAAAAATGCACCATTGTCTTTCAATATTCTATGCCTATTTGCAAAAGCACTAACAAAAAATCACTAACATGTAAAGTATTAATAAACACGTATCCAAAATCATTATATCTACTGTCATCCATATAATGAAAAACACAACCATATTACACAAAAATAAAACACTTTATACACAAAACCACCAATAAAATACCACAATACAATACACTCCATTGCCACCCTCCCTTAAAAAGGGTTAACTCTTTGAAAAATATGCACTAGGTTCTTCCAACATTCGAGACCTAAAATAATCAACCACACCAACATTAAGGATTGTCGCCAATAAGATATAAACAAAATAATTAAATCCCAAAATCATAGATGTGAAAAGATTGCCTATTGAACAGAAAGACCATGGGGGAGGAAATATGGGATGCCAAGTTCGATTGAAGGAAGGCTAAGAGTCCATGAAAACATAAAGGGATCAGCCATATGGAACTTAGCATCAGAAAATAGAGAACTGATAAGAACTCATAACTTCTGGGAAATAAGGGGAGGAGACAAAGAAAATTTTTGGGATGAGGCATGGCAGTAGAGAGAAAAACTTCACAACAAGCATGATCTAGGAGTAGTATACCAATTCACCAATAACCTTGCAAATTAGACAATGAAAAACGTTTGGAGCCCAGACCCAGGAGAACATTGGAGAAAATGGAAACAGAAACAAGATTGGTCGGGTGCTCCTGAATCCACCCAATGGGAGGTTTATGGGAAAGAGATGGAGACTCGGAAAATTGCAATAGTGGAATGGCCGGATATAATAAGGTGGGGGTACAAAATCAAAGGGATGCTTACTATTAAATAGGGCTATCATCTGCAAGCAACGCACCACCTGCAACAGGGGCCATAGATATAGCACAAAATCTGGCAAGAGGAATCATGGCTGAAAATTGCTTTCTTCATGTGGATAATCTGACATGGTAGAGCACTTACTTGGGACCAACTTCAGATAAAAGGTCTGCAGGGAACATTGATCTGTAGTATCTATGTAGAACACATAGAAACAATGGAACATCTAACCAATGCCTGTAGGTACAATGAAAACCTCTCGCAAAACCATGAAAAACTCTTTGGAGTTAATGACAGGAATCAAATCAACATGGAAGCAAGAATAGACAATTGGAGAAGAAAGCCTTACTAAAACCCCATCCTGAATCGTTCTTGGAGAATATCATTAGGATTATTACTATGGGAAGTTTGGAAGGAAAGAAACAAAAGAATATTTAAAGGGGAAAGGAGAACAAAAGTAAAAAGATGGACAATGATAGTCCAGAACATAAGAGAAACGATCCTAGATAAGAACTGGTATACAGAGGACTAGGTCCCCAAGAAGAACGAAAAATGGCATGACTAAGCTTAAAGCCAAGCATGCTTAGCCCTAACTTGTGGAAACAACATCCCCCTCACTGTGAGTCTGCAATCATTTTCATAGGGTCTTAGAAATATTTCATTAAACTCAACTTCGACGTAGCTGCAAAAGGGAATCCGGGGGTGGCAGGGTCTGGAGGAGTGTTTAGAGATGACAAAGGAAATACTATCCATCTATTTGCCATGGGTTGTGGCACTGCAAGCAACAATGAAGTAGAGCTCTAGGCATTTAAGCGGGGATTGGAAATCGTAGAAAGGGAAAGTTTCGAGAGACTCGATGTGGAGGGAGACTCGAAACTAGCAATAGAAATGGTGAAAAAACTTCAGCAAGGAATCTCACAAGAGAAGATCAACCAAAGTTGGATGACAGCATGACTCATCCAAGAAGTTGGAAATCTAATTCGAAGGATTGAACATTGTCCCTACACATGTTTGTAGATTGGGTAACGTGGTAGCAGACAATATTGCCAACTAAGGTGCGGCCATGCGGGCAGTAACCTGGATATAAGGGGATAGGAGCTAAGCCAAATGGAAGGGATGAGAAGTCTAGAGGAGATCCTAGAAAATGACAAAGAGAAGGAGAAAACCCCTAATGGGGGTGTGGTAGGTGCGAAGTGGTGATGGAAGCCGAGGTGGGAAAGGGGGTATGGGGGGCCGAGGTGATAGAAGCCAGCTAGCTGGCGTAAAGGATAGAGGGGGTATTTGAAGGCGTGAGGACACAAATGTAGGTGGGGCAACATGCAGGACACGACAAGGTAGAAGATAGTAGAAGTTTAATGTAGTTGTGGCCAAGTGTGGAGGAGAGAGATGTAGCTCCGGGGTCAAGCACAAAGGAGGGTAGACAAGCGATGGAAAGTGGCAAGGCAAAAGAAGGAAACCCACAGCATGAGCAGCTGTTGGCACGAGTGGAGTGACGGAAGGAAATAATGGAAGTTTCAGGGAAACCTCATCCCGAGTAAATCGAATGAGGGAATGGGCAGTGGAAAGAGGATGATGGCACATGGAGGACCATTTGGACGCTAGGCGGGGCAGTTGAACAGAGAAACAAGAAGCTAAGGCAGCCAGGAGAGAAGGCATTTGCATGCAGTAGAAGGAGGAAGAACGTGCTGTGGAAGGTGGTGGAAGCGGGCTCAAGGACGTCAAGCTAAAAATGGGTTTTGTCGGAAAGAATTGGTATGTTAGCTTGGTCCCCATTCTCGATTGCATAGTAAAAATGAATTTTATAGAGGAATATGGGTTGATGGCTGAGGGAAATCAAGACTCAAAACAAGTCGAGACTTGTTCTGTTTGGGAAGCTAGCCCAGTCACCTGGAGTGTTTTCACCTGGAATGTCGTCGGGGTGAGGGGGCTTAGAAAAAATGTAATGCATCCGTGGGTAGATAGGGACCAAGGGAATGTGGCCCATTGGGATGCCAAATGGGGCTTCTATAATAGCAAGAGTATGAAACCTGCCGCTTTGGTAAGATGGAGCCTATGGCATGTGAGGCAAGAAGTTATTGTCATGGGAGGGGAGCTTATAACTGTAATGGACCATGCAGCAAGGCTAATGTTTGTCTAGCTCGAACTGAGCCCAAACTTGGCTGAAGGCCACGGGTCATAAGGAAAAATCAGGGGTAGCAACTAGGAGAGGGAAATGACGAGGAGAAAATCTTGTTCCGGCCCCTCAAACACGACCCATAATACCTATAACGAGACTCAAAATCGGGACACATGTAGAACTTATAATTCTGCAATGCATTGTCCTATCTGTTGTGGTGGGGATAAGCAGGGAGGGGAGGAAACTAAAGTAGGAAGGGGAAACAGAGAGACCCCACGGGAATTGGGAATCTGGGATATATAAAAATAGAGAATCACTGGCCCAAAGTGAAGGGAAGAAACCTGTTCGTCTCTAAGAAGGAAGGGGGGAATTCAGGGGATAAAGAGGGCAACCACAATTCTCCAAGCGAGGAGCAGGTGTATAAGCTCAGGCCGAAGAAGCTTAAGTTCACTCTTTTTTTAAAATAATTCTGACTTATAAATAATTTTCATTGTTTTATGTTCTAGGTAATATAAATACCAGTGTGCCATGACGCCTGATGTTCTAGAACCCATATAGTGCTCCAGCCAAGGAACATGCAAGCAGCTCGGAACCGGTGAGCCGCCTGGGAAAAGAAATATTAAGCAAGAAAGAGGACAGGATGGAAAAGGAGGGAAAATAAGCAGGCAAGAGAGGAACTAGAGGAATAGGTAAGGCAGGAAAAAGGACAAATGGGGTGGAAGCAACCTCCAGTAGAGGTCAAAAAAAAAGAGGAAGAAAGACTAGGAAATAAAACATGCAGACCCTCATAAACACGTACATGGTTGGCACTCCACCGGAGGTGAAAGCTCCAATATAAAAGTGGGAGAGGGAGCTTAACGACAGTATAACCAATCAAGAAATAGAGGCAAAATAATGGAAAACTATGGTGAAAGATCCGGGGAATACTAGAGGTCGTTACACGTTATTTTAGCAAAAAATTCAATAGTACTGGGTTATGAAGAATATATTGGCCCAAGCAATGACATTTTATAAGGAGTGAAAGGAACAAAAGGAGGCTAGACCAACGGAGCCTAGCATGAAGGATCTACATAGAGAAATTGCTACAGTCTAGATACAAGTGTAGCTAAACAATCTCATAGTGAACATGATCGAGCAGAGCATATAGGACATGAAGAGGAGCGAAATCCTGGGGTCCAGTGCGAAAGCCCTAGCCCCGATGGACTCATCTGATGAGTGAAACATGTCTTCAAACATAATTTTTTTTATATGTCAGTTAGCTTTTACCTTTTACTGTTTTAATTTGAATTTTATAGTAGATAAACCTACAAATGTAGCCTAGATGGTCATGAAAACTTTATTTAACTTTAGGACAACATTCTATGCAGACACGTGGCCAACATACTTGGTTTCCTCCAGGCAGGTTGAGGCCACCTGCAAATTTTGTTAAATACATACTTATATTAAGAAAATATTAATAGAAAAAGAATCTACCAATCTTACACAAAAAAGTATTAAGTTGTATTTGGATTCATATAAGAAAATGATAGTTAAAATGAAAAGAAATAATAGCTAAAGACGTTAAAAGAAAGGAAAATTTGAATCACATTATTGCATCGAACATTGCCTATGGATCTTAGATGAATATGGGCATCACCAAACTAATTTTTGCATTTGCACAATAACTTATATGGAATGATCTCACATTTAGGTCCATCGATTTTTTATTTTTTTTAATAGTGATAAAGATTTGAGGGAGCCTTTAGTAAAGGATTTGCAACAAATACATCAAGAAAAAATACCGTCAACTAAAAATGGAATGAATTCTCTACAATATTACAAAAGTGGATGCTCTACTTCAGTTAATTTTACATAATTCCAAGTACTTTGGTAACATTGTTGACTATTTCTTTGTAACAGAATTCCAGAATTAAGGAAGCTAACATGAACATCGATTGATATGGATAAAGAATGCTCCCATCTATGAAACAAGCACGAATAGGGAAATAAAAATATTTGTTGACAAGTACATGTCCTGTGATTCAAGTAAACTACCTCTAAATATGAAAACTATTCAACAACATCGTCACACAAGCAATTATAAGAAAGGAAAACAAGTGCATTTCGGGTACAATTTTCACATTCCACCAATGCCAAGGACACAAATACTTGAGCCTATGGAATTCAACTATGAAAAATATAGTTGAATGCAAGAAAGATATTTGATTCACTAGAGAATATAGAACATGATGAGACATATACATTTGATAGTTTTATGAAAAATAGGTATAACTAAATCTAATTATATCCATGCAATTTAATGTACTCTAAAAGTAAGAAAAAATTATTGAAAAGAGAAGCAACAGATATATGGACTAATAACTTTACTTAGCATATTCTGTTAATCTAGTTTGAAAATACTGATGGTCTCGTTTAAGATGATGATTTGGTTCTGGATGACGGCGCAATCTCTGAAGCCTTTGTGCCATTATGCGATATTGGGAAGATGGAGTCTGTGAGACACCGATAGCGCTGTTGGGAGAGTGGCAAGATATGGAATGGTGATGGACATCATAAACGACAGGCTAGAATGCGGCACATGAACAATAAGCAACGTGCAACAGGGGGCATCAGGTTTTATCAGAGATACTGCAACATGCTGGGCGTGGATGTGGGATCCAACCTTGACTCCAAAAACCATAAGCGCTTCGGAACTTAATCTCTATGCTACCAAACCATCACATCGACTACTACTATTTCGTGTTTTATGTTATGGTCAGCACAGAGTCTACCATGTATCTAATAAATAAATAAAATGAGAATTGCAATAAGTGGTGAGATTCTCTCACTGGATGCGCTCCCCTCCCTGCTACAGCAAAGTAGATTAATTATTTATACCTGTAATATCACTCTTGTTTTTATACAATAAGAAATAAATAATGTGAATCTGCCTTGGTCATGGTCACTCCTACTACCATGCCATGTGGCCTTGCCACATCATGGACATACCCTTCCACATCATCACTTATATGCTTGGGAATCAACCATATGGAGCACTAAAAAGGAGATGTCATTGGGTATCAACATGATCCTTGATTGACCCATCGATGATTTCATCGAAAATCTTCATGGACGATTTCTGTCAAAGGACTTCATCAACCTATTGACGATCTTGCCAAAAGGCCCCATTAATTATTTTGTAAAAGGTATCCCATTTTTCCTTTTTTGATTTCACCAAAATCTAAATTTATTCTTTAAGGATTGGCCAAAGTATTCCATTGAAAATCCAAAGAGGTATTTTCTTTTTGTTGATCCCCAGAAATAATTTGATTAGACATGCCCATTAAATATAAAATTTAATTGATTTTGAAGATGGATGTTTTTTTCTTTAGTCCTATAGTTAATTCACTAATATAATTTTGACCAACTTTGAAAACTATGAGCATTTGGCTGACCTCCAAAAACTATGAACTTGGTCATATCCTAGGATTATTCTGGACTATTGATCCCCTGATTAGAGGTGATCTTAGTCATTAGATATTTGAAACTATGAAATCACTATGGAATGTTTAAAATCATCTTCTAACTATAAATTTTGGTTTTGTAACTTGCATATTGATGACCTTAACCATTCTCTCAATTTTTTTAGGAACAAATTCACCATGAATTTGCTATGGAATTTGGAAATTTTAACCTCCTTTTGCACAAATATCCCCAGAATTCAACATTGATAAAAACTATGTAGAAATGAATTTGTCAAATTCACACTAGTCTTTGACCCATACAGGGTCAGTATTGAATCATAGCTTGAATACCACCTTGTAATGCCCGAAAATTCATGTTTGAGGCATGTTACTTTCGAAAACAAACTCTAATATTGTATTTGAGTAAATGGATAATGACAACATGATATATGCATTGATACAATCAACAATAAAATATGAAAAATGTAAATGCAATTGAATTGAAAAATTGCAACAACCTTTAAACATACAAGCCATGAATTAACCACAACATTCAAGTAATTCAAAATAGCATATAATTAGAAATCAAAACAGTGAAAAAACACTTATCTTTAACAAGATCTACACAGCAGGATTTGTATGTTGGATGTTCCACCCAACCATAGACTCTGTTTCTCTAATTTTATTAGCAATACATCACTCTCAATTTGAGGATATGCATCTACAAATATAGGAAATCTCCTATAGGTGTCAACTATGCATTCATACATCTTAATACCCATTAAAAGCATAGTGATTTGGAACAATTCTAACTACCCAGCTCTATTCATGATTATTTTGCAGAACCCAAGGAATGAGATTTTATTTTATGCATTGTAGTCCCTCAAACAATATTGATCCCCTTTAAGCTCTAGCATAAGACCAACCAAGAATTTCTCAATTAAGGGCTTCAGGAAAGTAGTTGTTATAGGATCACTCACACAAATTTACATGAGATCTTAGGTAATTTTCTCATTGGAAACTCCACATAAACATATCAACCTAGTTTTCAACATAGTTACTATATTCACAAGTTGTCCTCAACATACAATCATGGCTTCCTTCTTTTCTTCAATATCAAAACTTTCTTGTCTTCACTCCTTGGCACTTGCATAACTAATCACACACTTTGACTTAAATTTCCTCTTCCATGCATGGGTTTCTTGACTCTCGTTCTTCTTAAAGATGACTATACTCTACCCATGTTGTCATAACTAAGATGGTGGACTCTCCCACCCACCTCTTACATGAGTTTACTTTCCCTCATGCTTCAATAACTAGCTAAGATGACAACTCATACATGGATTTAATTAGCCAGATGGTGATCATATGGAATATCAATTAATATAAGAAAATGACTTGGGAATATGGGCATGTGGATTTCCCCCTTGCCCTATACTTTTTATCCCTCTTTGTTGTGGAACCATATCCCCTTATAACTATATTTGTTTCCATATTGCAAGTAGCAATGTACCTTATTTTATTATTTATAATATACTATGTTTACATATTATATCACTTGGCCCTCAACCATTCACCAAATTTACAAATTATTCATTGTTAATTTGAGAACTAAAAATGGGATGCTACCTATAAAACAAGTAGTCTTTCTACGTGGCTTTCATAATGCTTTGATAGAATTTTAACAAAGGCCTCAATTTCTAGTACAATTTCTTGTTTTTTAATGATATCTACAACAAACATGACTCTCGTAGTTAAGCATCATTATGATTATGATTCTAACTTGTAATACTCTCTTCTTATATGGGTGCATAGAACAAAACCTATATTATATGGTTTTCCCAATAAAAAGTTTGTTTCTAATGTTGGATCCAGAGGTGTAGATTGTCACTTTTAACACTTTAAAACTCTAAATTAAAACAAAAAAAAGGTATAACTTTGTGTTCATGATTTTTAAATTTTAGTTATATTATACATATAAACCAAAATAAGGTTACATTTAGGATTACACAATAAGATGATTGCTATTTTCTATTTCAATTACAACTTATATATTTGGTGGTTTGTTAACTTTAACATTGTAAAAAACTGGAAGGGAAATATTTTATTTTATTTTTTTATTTATTTTATTTTTTTGAATTGTATATTTTGTTTTCTCTTGTTAATTGAAGTGTATTTTTTTTTAGTGAAGAGTAACCCTTCAAATTTGATCACTAATTTTGATAGGTCTATTATTATTTTATCAATGACTCTTATTTGAATAACTTGTCAAATATTTGCACCATCAACTATATTGAAGTGGGAATATGAAGGTGGGTAGGTACTAGTTGACATGTATACAAAAGAAAATTTATTGTTAAAATTAGGTATACCAAACAATTACTTTAAAAAATTTCGTTGCAATATACAATAAAGTGTTTGAATGCTCACCATTAGCAGACAATAAGACTATAAATAGGGAGGATGGTATAAAGTATTGAACATCACTTCTTTTCTAACTTTTTGTTTGAGTGGGCCTCAATCTCAATGCATGATAGGCTTTAATTATGGAAATTGCTCATAAAGTTAAATATCTTACAATATCTTACAATTTCAATACCCCCTAGGCTTTGTTCCAAGAAGATTGGGTCATTTTGAATTTCAATAAAGAAAAGAGAGAAACTTTGTTATGGTATAAAGAATAGGATATCCAAGGAGTAGTGTGATAATTGTTTCCAATGTCTTTCTAATAAGTTTAAATTTGAAAAAGAACCAAAATAAATTTAAGTACAATATACAATTACCATGGCAGAGTTCAAATGATTGCACCTATGACTAAAAATATGCCAAAAAAAGTGAGGGAAGCAAAAAATAGAATAAGAACATTGAAAGTATAGAGAATGAAAATAATGCAACCATCATTGCTATTATAAAAATTACTATGTGATGTTAGGGGACACGATATCATAGAAAGTATGTTAGAAACACAATGGCGTTCAAATGCATTGAATACATCATGACACAATAATATAAGCCCATCAAGCCCATGGGTGGAAATTATAACATGGGTTTCCTAATTACAAGATGAAAAGTAGTATTCAAAGCATTAATGCCTCATATAAAAGTAGATTTTTTTAAACAAATGAAATAAAATAATAAGCATATTTAATTTATGAAATTTTTAATTGAGAAAAATAAACATCCCATAAAGTGAAAAAAGTAGGAAAAAAAACTAGAATGCATTAAATGCATTAGTAGTAGGGCACAAAATTCAATTGGCTTAGTGGAATTGGTGCCACAAAAGAACAGAGGAAAGAAACCATGTAAGCATCAACCTAAGAGCCATGTTGAAACTTATTGAATAGTTCTTAAATTAGAGACGTTTATTATAACAATAGCACATAAAATTTTGATGCCTTGGTGCCATGACATAGGATAAATAGTTGTTTTTTTATAATGGCCGGACAATGGTACCAAAAATAAGATGTGTCTAGAATATATATTCAACTCATCAATTGGTTAAGTGACAAAGTGAATAGTTGAATTTGCTACTTGCTCATCTCATGGTCCAAACACACATGTCAATTATAATTCATCAAAAACAAAGGTTATGTATCCTATGAAGCATAACTTGTATAAGTTGTAAACAATAACCAAGAAATTATAATCAATGACCAAAGGTTTTGTTTCTCATTAATCTAATCAATGAAATAAACTATGGAAACCCAAACATGAAGTTTAAAGCCTAATATTCCAAATAATTGCACACCAAAATACATATAAGAGAATCTAAATACATTCCAAAAACAAATCCATATAAGAGAATCTAAATACATTCCAAAAACAAATCCATATAAGAGAATCTAAATCCATTCCAAAAACACTTTTTGGGATATAGAGCCTAAAACCAACATAATATGTTCTAGCTAGTAAATCCCTTAGAAATTGTAAATGTTTGTAAACTAGCCAATCAAAATGACAATAAGTATTGTCGTTGTGGAAGGAATCAAAAGAGCATAGAAAATCAAATCAAATATGAATAATTGCACCACATGCATAGCAACAACTAACATGAACCACTTCCACCCATTCTAGTGATACTTTGCACAATTCATAGAGAATAAAGAATGCACTAACATATTAGACATGAGATATTCCTTTTTGTTTTTTCATTTTTGTTTTAAACTAAGGCAAGAAAATTTTGGGGGATTTATTAAGATTATATTCTAGATAGAGCCAAGAACACAATAATACATATTTCCCTTGTTGAACTAGGTCAAACTTCTAGTAACAAGAAGCTTTTGTCCACACCCTTGGAAAATGTAATTACTTATATAATGAGTAACTAGATAGACACTATTAGAGAAACTATGAAATGTCATCCTTTATAGATAAATGCACCATTTTCTTTCAATATTCTATGCTTATTTACAAAAGCACTCACAAAAAATCACTGACATATAAAGTAGTAATAAACACGTATTCGAAATCCTTATACTTACTCTCATCCATGTAATGAAAAACACAACCATATTACACAAAAATAAAACACTTCATACATAAAACCTACACAAGACCACCATAAAATACCACAATACAATACACTCCATGGCCACCCATCCCTTAAAAAGTGTTAACTCTTTGAAAAATGTGCACTAGGTTCTTCCCATCTTCGAGACCTAAAATAATCAACCTCGCCAACATTAAGGATCGTGGCCAATAAAATATAGATATAAACAAAAGAATTAAATCCCAAAATCATAGATGTGAAAAGATCCCCTATCGAACAGAAACACTACTAAGCAAATTAGCCAATTATCAAGAACAAGAAAAACCTTTGCCTACAAAACTCCTACATAGTGGAAAACACAAGCACAACCGTTATAAGGTAGTACAATAACACAACCAAACACAAACACAATACTAGAGCACAGAGAAGACACTACCCATGTTATAATCATTAAGATATAAGAGATGCCGGTCCCAATCACCACCATAAAATTACCTTTAAACCTTTGCTACTTAGGATTGATTTTGCAGAATAATGGATATACAATGAACGGTAAAGATGTACACCACTGTACCATCCCATTAAAGACAACGCAGGCTATCTATTTCTTGGTTGACCACGGTGTGCCGCGACCATGAGCACTTCTTGCAACTTAAAGTGGAATGGATTCTTCCATGTGTATGATATTCTTACATAACCGTATTGTAGCGTAGTCTAAACGTTAAAAAAATTAATCTGTACTCGGACAGAAACCAGTAGTTTATTCCCGTAAAATCAATTTAATTGACATAAGTTTGAAAAGACCAAAACCGATAAGTTTCTTGAAAAGAAAAAAATTAGTTTCCATATTGTTGTATGTGTGAGAAGGTCAAAATTAAAGTCTTCACTCCAAAGTAAAAGTGGAGCCTTCTCGAGGCGAGGAAGAAGCGAAGAAAGATCTCAAGTCAAGATGATGAAGAACAGGAGAGGGGCAGCTATAATGCCCATCGAAATCGTGGACCCGCGTAACCCGTTAATTACCTTCTACCTTCGCAGAAATATCGCTATAATGGTGGTGGTTGTAGGTTCGACTATAAAAAACACTATATTCCACCGTGAACCCCACGCAGTGGTAGAAAGTTTCACCCCCGGCCCCATGACGCGGTATTTTACTCCGGCAGAAATGCTGCTATAAAACGAGGGGTTTGTAGCCTGGGATCATCACCAGAATTTGCGTTAGCAGCATAAAGATGGCGTACACGAATATGGGGAGAAGGATGTCGATCATGAGGTTGCTATTGGCCCTCACCGCAGTGGCGATAATGAGTTCTTTGTGTTGTTATGTTTCTGCACAACAGGGAGTCGCATCCATCATAAGTGAAGATGTCTTCAATCAATTTCTGAAGCACAGAAACGACGCCGCATGCCCGGCGAAAGGCTTCTACACCTACACCGCCTTCATTGCGGCAGCTAATAGTTTCCCAGACTTCGGCAACAACGGCGATCTAGAGAGCCGCAAAAGAGAGCTCGCGGCTTTCTTTGGTCAAACTTCGCAGGAAACCACAGGTATTATTAATTTAGCCTCCTCTAACTCTTCTGTCTCCCTGCCATGCCTTATTGTTATTAATCGGATTAGGATATATGGGTCTGTCTCCCTGCCACGCCTTATTGTTATTAATCGGATTAGGATATATGGGTTTCTACAGGCGGGTGGGCAACGGCCCCAGACGGCCCATATGCGTGGGGTTACTGCTTCAAAGATCAGGTGAATAGCGGAGACAGATACCACGGACGAGGACCTATTCAGCTAACAGGGTAATATTTCTATATCTAAGTTTTGTTAAACCGCTTCGAGTTCTACAAATACAAATGCAAAATAAAACGAATGAATTTCAAGCCTAATACATTTATTGGTGTGTGAGTAGGGACTACAACTATAAAGCTGCGGGGGATGCATTAGGTTACGATCTCATAAACAATCCGGATCTCGTGGTGAACGATGCCACGATATCGTTTAAGACGGCGGTTTGGTTCTGGATGACGGCGCAGTCTCCGAAGCCTTCGTGCCACGACGTGATATTGGGAAGATGGAGTCCGTCAGCCACCGATACCGCTGCTGGCAGAGTGGCGGGATATGGAATGGTGACGGACATCATAAACGGTGGGCCGGAATGCGGCACAGGCACAATAAGCGACGTGCAGCAGGGGCGCATCGGATTCTATCAGAGATACTGCAACATGCTGAGCGTGGACGTGGGATCCAACCTCGACTGCAAAAACCAGAAGCCCTTCGGAACTTAATCTCTACGCTACCAAATCATCACATCGACTACTACTACTGTTTCGTATTCTATGTTATGGTCAGCACAGAGTCTACCGTCTACTGATAGATAAATAAATAAAATGAGTGTTGCGATAAGTGGAGAGGTTCGCTCACTGGATGCGCTCCCGTCCCTGAAAGGGAATTATTCATGCCTGTACTGCCACTCATGTTTTTTCCTAATAAAGAAGAAATAACGTGTTTAATTTTTAATGCTTTTTTTAATTAAAAATAGCTAAAGATAATATTTCAATAAATAAACTATATAAATGAGTTACAATATTTTGTGATTTTAATTTTTTATTAACAATAATGTAAAATAACGTGTTTAATTTTTAATGTTTTTTTTAATTAAAAATAGCTAAAGATAATATTTCAATAAATAAACTATATAAATGAGTTACAATATTTTGTGATTTTAATTTTTATTAACAATAATGTAACTAGCAATTGTATGAGATGTTGCAAAGAAAACGCAGTAAAGCATAAATTTTACAGCATGAATTAGAGATTTCGAGATTTCGAGATAAGGGCATTGCAAGCATTCTGATTCAACTTTGCTTGCTCCTTATAAACAACATTACTGTGCAAAGCAAATAGTGGAACAAGACCAAAATTAAAAATCAATGTGCTTTGTGAGACCTTATAAGATCTGTTGAACAAGTAAAAAAAAAAATATAGTAGGATCTACACATTTTCTCTCTTCTTCTAACACAAGATAGAAACATACATTTTCTCTCCTCTTCTAACACAAGATACAAAGATTTCATTACATTTACTCTGAAACCATCTAAATTTATAATGCCATTAAAATCCTTCATAACTAATTTATCTAGAATCATTTTTTTGCATTCTAACCCAACTAAGCTAGGATAATAATAGTAGTGATTATGAAATCAATTTCCTCCTTAACAACTTTGAGAATATCTGCATTTGACAGTCAACAATGACATTAAGAATTCAACAGAGAAAATAAAAAATATATACACTGATGCATGGTGTCCCTTATCATCTCCTCCACATATTGCTGGTATATGATTGTGTCTCATAACCACTTCTCTGTTTGTTACCCCAAATGATGAAATATTTTTTGAAAATAAAATCCCCGGATTTTGAAAAGAAAATGATTCTATGAGTGAAACCATCCCCTATCAAAAACCCGAGTGTAAAAAAAATAAGGAAACAATGAACGTGCAAGATTTAGTTGTCCAAAATGCATGGATTTATTGATATTCAAGGATAGCCAAGAAGGTATGTAGTTTTTCTGATAACAAGATTATTTATGGATAAATGAGAATAGTAAATATCTATAAGGCTTAATATATGGGTGCAAAGAGAATATATCTATGGGTATTCTCAAAACAGATATCTAGAAATTCAATAATTAAAATTGTGAAGCTAGATCATTGAGGATTTTATGTACTAATTATCTGGGAACCATGTTCTGAATGCATATTTTGGAGATTCATTGGACAATATTAAATTGCATGAAACCATATAAAAGTGGTTGGAACCATGGAACTAGTAGTATGCTCTATGTTGAGACGGTATAAATTTTTAAGTTTAATAAGCTACTTTGAAAAAGAGTTTGGTAAAGGAATTTTTTTCATGGGAAAAAACATCAGGGAAAAGGTAATTGTGTGATAACAAAGAGTTATTTTCTTAAAAAGTATTGTAAAAAGTGTTGGTAAGATGGGATATAATATCAAAATAGATTGTGGTTAAGAGAAAATTAATCACTGTAATAATAAAACAAGTAAAATAATGTGATAATATCCATTTTAGAAAGTGTAATAGATAAGCAAGTTTTTGAAAAATATACTCTGTTTCCAAGATTTCACTAAGAGAAATAGATCAATCTCAAAGTATTGATACACATACCGTGTAGTTGCAATAGTTCAACAAATAGTTCAATAATTTCCCAAATAAAAGCTATAGGTTACTACTCGAGGATCACATCCCTCTTCAAATCATTCATACACAATAAACTAGTGACAACGAACTTATAGAAAACAGAGTAATCGATATTCATTATAAAACCATTATTGATTTAAAGTTACAGAAAACAGAGTAATCGATAGTCAATATCAAACTATTATTGATTTAAAGTTTCCTGTACCAGCTCCTCTGCAGTTCCTGCGTCCTCATGACTCATTGGAACATGTATGTAAACCAGTTTACATAATCCATATAATCCATAGATGAAATTATTCTGAATTGTATGTTTGGCTCAAAATACAATACATATCTCTAAAACAAAAACGTATACCAAAGATAAATTTCCAGTATATATAGACCTATAATAATCCAAAAAATGCCAAACGTATTCCAAAAATAAATTTCCAGTATATAGACTTATAACAATCCAAAAAATGCCAAGATAAACATAGCCAATGCAAACATAACCAAAACCTATAGCAAGGTCAGAACATTCAAAATAAAAACAAGTAAAAAGACTTAGGTGTAGCATATACTAATATGCAGAGGTTATCTCATGGCCCCCAAAGCTAGATCATAAAACAAAATAAACCAAATCCTACATGTTCTAGCAGCGCAAAGCTCAAAAGTAAGCCTTATTTGAATAACACGACTATTCCAATAACAAAATATCTTTAGTAAAATAGTGGCAGTTAACATCCTCCATACCAAGGCATCGCTGTAAAAACACTCTTGGAAGTAAATGCATGAGATGTGACCTATGATCATATAAGTACACCAAGCTCAACACTGTAGTTGGTATGATGTGTTCTGCGATTGGACCGGATACTAATGTGGTTTCAAAGTGTGGTGCTTTTATCAGGGAAGACTGATAAAGAAGGTTAAAGAACATTGCCATCAGCCCAGACCAAAAATAAAAAAATTGTTAGAACAATACTTACAATGTCTAGACTTGCACCTACTTTGATTTTAAGCATAATAATAATGAATCAGATCTTGGACACCACAAAATATATGCATTTAAACTATACAGGAAAAAGGGTCCACGCTATAAATGTTGACCCTCAAAAAGCCCACATCCCACACGGTGTCATGGTCAGGTAAATTTCAGTGTCATTTAGCTAAGATTTGCAGTTAAATGGTCTTGAAGATTGACCAAAAAATATTTTGGTCACAGCAGTACTAGTGACCCAAGAAACTCTTTAAATCATCCTGGCTCTAAGGGGGCTTAACAATAAAATTCCATTAATGCTTCTACATGCACTGAATGACAGCCAAAGCCTTCCAAAGCCTTCCCAACGAAAATCAAAATAGCCCTTAGACTTATCAATACACAAGGATCTAGATGGTTAAGAGCCCAATCGTAACTCTTGAAATTCTACGCATGTCCTAGCATCGTCCATGTCAATTGCCAACACATGGCGACCGCCACTTTATCCATGGAAGTGCCCATAAGCGAACCCTTCCTGTGTCCGCACTGCCAAAACCCTAATTCAGATGCCAGTCAATCTCTCTCCAAAATTCAAACATTTTGCAAGAAAATTAAACCTGAAAGTGTCGAATGCGTATTCATAGAAAAATCCAAAATTTATCTCATCAAATTACCTCTGTATCAAAATCCGATGAAGAAACAGAATAAAAATTAGGCATGGACATCCTCATTGAACCAATTTCTCCACCTCTCATGGCATCCATTATGTGTACCCTCAATTTCAATGTCTGAAGCCCAAGTGGCCACACTACTTGGCCTACTCCATCCTGCAAAAAAGTACCACACGAAAGACTCATTCACTCACCCAAGAACACACAACTTCATCAAATGTTTGTGGGGAAAAAGAAACATAAACTGCAAACTGCAGATATCCATAGAGAATTTGAATCTTTTGCAAAGTAATTGATGTTCTAAGGAGTCTCCACCCGGTAATTAAGATGAATAAATTCAGATATGTATCTATAATTTCCTTGGAAACTTAAGTATTTATCAACATCATTCAATTAAAAATCAAATCTGCGAACCATCGTAATGGTGGCCAAAGAAAGGTAAGAAATGTCTAAATGAATTCCTATTCGTGAACAAGAATAACACGTTGTTTGATGCATAACCCATTCTAATCCATAGCAAAGAAAATGGTGAAACAACAGACGCAGAGAACCGAAGAACATTGTTGGATGAGGCCACGGAGGAGCATTGCTAAGACAACAGTTGAGCAAGGTTTCAGCACCTGTAGGCCAAGGGAGAGGCCTAGGATTGGTATCCCCACTCCAAATGTTGGGCAATGGCTCCTCCTCTACTTCATAAAGTCCTGCATATAGTACTTACAAAGCAAACTGTAATGCCTAGCTCAGAAGTGATGGCTCCTCCTGTGCTTCATAAAGTCTCGCATGCAATACTTTCAAAGTAAACGGTAATGCCTAGCTCGGAAGAACTTGTAGAAGAACTGTTAGTGCCTATATTTAGAGGAAGGCAACGTAAGAAAAAATGCCTAGATCAAAAGAATCTGCAAAAGCACTGTCAGTGCCTGGATTTAGAGGAAGGTTCCAGGAAGGTTGGGTAATAAGAAAATTTCGTTAGAGAATGGTAACCGAATGATACCAGTTCTTAATCGGATGGCAGAGACCATTGCTATCGTCTAACACCTAAATTAATGACTCACAACAACACAGGTGGCCAACAACACAGGTGGCATGGGAGGAGAGTTAAACACAGGTGGCATGGGAGGAGAGTTGATTTCAGAGGGAACCCCTGAAGACGTAATTATATAAAGATGTTACAATATTTCTTTGTATTTTTAATTAAGAAAAACATAACAAAAAGAAATTAAAACAATTTAGAATGACTTTTTAATATGATTGTCATAATTCAGCTTAAATATATACATATTTTTTATTTTATTTTATTTAGGTCAACATGAGCAAAATTTCAACTTTGATGACATAGCTACACATCATACTATAGAATGTGCCTCTTGTCTCAATAAGAAATTTTCATATTTATTATTTTATAAATGGATTCATATTGCATTTTTAAATTTTTATAATAATTTTTGTGAAGTGTTATTCAACCAACATATGTCATTTCCTTGGCATTATACGCATTGCCATGTCCCTACTACTACCACACCATGTTGTTATGATGCATCATGACCATATTGCCATCTCTTAGAAATGAACATCATCACACATACTCTGTCATCATTTGTATGGTTGGGAAGCAACCCCACTAAGTGTGAGAAAGAAGAGGTCATTGGGCATTGGCATTGTTACCACCCTCTCCAATATTTGCCTTCAACAATTAAAAAAGTGCAATTGGATAGAAATTTGGCAGCCATCTTTAAAGCCACAAAAGTAGTCAAAGATTAATCATACCTCTTCCAATGGATGATGTTCGAAATTAGCTTTCCAACGACATATAGACTCCTCAAATGGACCCTAGAATATGAAGTTATAACAAATTGGAGTTGCCCTTGAAGACCGAAAGCGAAGGAGAAATTTCCTTAAGAGAAAATCCCTCAGAACATAAAATAGAGGTCTCGGGGTCTGAAAATGCCCATTATAAAGAAAATGTCGGGAAAAAGAGCCAATAATGTAAAATTATGAGGAGTGCCTCGGAAAATGTGACAAAGGAAATCAATGCGAAAAGAGCGGTAGGCGAGAATTTTCTCTCTCATCCAGGGGGTCACGTGGCGGAGTATTATTGGATCTGGTAAACACATGGTGGTGCTAATGTTACCATGACATGGCAGTATGGAGGACATGTGCCATGTTGATCTTGCACTTTCAGGGTCCTATGGGACATACCCAGGTGACACGTCTCACCCATCAGGAAGCGACATGTGGCACTGATGACATCCTCAACCTACAATCGATGATCGGGGTTAGCAACACATTGCGCATCACAATGAATTCGTCGATAGTGAACCTCCGACTGGGGGGCTTCGATATAGGGGTTGGCCCGTAGTCACATAAAGGGCCAAAAGATGAAGGTTTAAGCACCAAGAGTGATCGACGATCGAAAGTTGTGGAGGTCACACCATTGGTACAAGTCAAAAATCACCAATGTACTGATTATGATACTCTAGGCGGGCCCATTCAGTGACCAACAGTCACAATGTTGTAAGTGTTGTCCAATGTAAAGGTCAAAGATTTCACCAATATGTGGGATTTTGTTTAACAAAGGAATGAGTCTCCTAGACACACGTCCAAAGGGCCTAGTGCCCGAGGACTAAGCACCTAGTCATAGCCCTTGGTGATATGAAGGAAAAGGGGTTCAAAGAAAAAGGGGCTAAACTGCACTGGAATCTGTCATTCTGTGAGGTCTTTTAATACAAAAGTCCTGAGGCAATAGTTGCTTGATAATGGAATACAGGGCTTTAAAGATGTAGTGGGTCAACAACTGAGACATTTAAGAAGGACATGGAGCATTCAGAAGTCGGTATGTAATGACCCTGTAAAGCCCTTTATGACAAGAAAATAAGGACAACACAGATAGGGTAAATGAACTCGATTGAACCACACCCAAGCCTACAATGAGTAAACGAATGTATGGAAGCTGAGGAAAACTTAATGGCTCGGCATGGAGCCCCACTCAAACATATAATGAAGGATTGTTAGGACAATTTCCACTTCTACTTTGAAACAAGCCACCACATTTGAATGTTACCAACTCCAGAGAGTGGTGAAGTTAGGCAGTTGAGGAAAAAATGACGGAAACTGTCCAAGCAACTAAAGGGTCACATTGTGGCAAAAACGTGGCTTGACCAAGGGACTTCATAGGAACAACAAAAGGTGTCGGGAATAGGTTCCCCCAAGAGTAGTTTTGGGGCTAAAATCCCATGTTTTGGGACAATTTTGTAATAAAGTTGTAAATTCTCCACATTTTGTGGTCACGGAGCACAAAGGTGTTAAGAGTCATAAAGGGTTGTCTGCCCTTATTTACTAAAGTGACAAATTAGCTGTAAACATCTACCCATGGCCCGTGGACCATGGGATTGTATAAAAATGAGCTAAGTAATCTCTAGGTAGTTAGAAAAATTAAGCTGGGGAAGTTTTTGGTTGAAAAGTCTAAGTGTGTTTAGGTCTTAGCGTAGGTAGAGGCTCTGCAGTTGAGTGCACAGAGGCCTAGGGTAGAAGTTTGCAACTAAGTGCGTGGACCCCTACAGCTATGCACAAAGGGCAGATAGAGTCTGTATTAAAATGGAAGATATCAATAAAGAGAATTATTCTGCAATTGTTGTGTATTTAGTCTTTGTTAATGCATCTGATTGTATTGTGATCTAGGTTTAATTTACAATGTTTATTTGATGCGCAAATATATGTGAGTGTATCTGTTAATTGAACGCAAGAAATAATATTAGTTTATGCAACGTTAGTTGTAATTGATTGGTAAGATAAGTAAAACACTTGAGATAACTTGGGAACCTATACAATACATTTTCATAGTGGCGCGGAAGTACCTGAACCATTGGTTAGGGCTGTGAAGGTCAATCGTACACCTTCACGGAGGTACTGAAGGGCGGAATAAAGGGTAGATTGATAAAGCCCTAAGGCTTAGCGACTTGCGCAAAGGCAGGAGTAGGGGCTATAAACCGACATCATGACCATCTCAGGGTGCAGAAACTTGGTTCCAGCATCCCCCCATATTGCTTTGGGTGAGACTTCGATCCATATTCCACAGGCTAATGCTGAAAGGGCTAGTAGTGTAGGGATTTTTTTCGATGACTAACGCTGAACTTGGGTCAGGGCCCATGAAGCCAATAAATTGTTCTATTGCCAGGACTAGAATCTGCATGAGACATGTGTGATGTCATATCACCAGAATCCAACTAAGAAAGAGATCGATGACTAGTTGGATAGGAAGATCCACAAATTCATGGTGCAGGAGAACAAAAATCCATAGCTAACAAAGGAATAATCGTTAGACAGGTACTTGTATATAGAAATCCACGAGATCTTTTTCTGTTCCTTTCTAGTTGAGTTATATGAGTGTATCACGAAGCTAATGGATAGCTAAGGAAGGTGGAGGCTTGACATTCCTACTATCTGGACCCCAGAGTTAGTGTAGAGACTGGAAGCCTCTAAGGATAAGATTTCCCATGCTGTCAACCATTGGCTTGATCGTATCATAGGGGGGTTTGTGACAGAATTCGTGGTCGATACCTCAGTCAGTTACAACAAGGCGGAATGGCATTTTTTCAAAGGTTCGTGAGGTAAGTACTTGAAGTCTTTAAATACTTGGATTAAGATGTTATTGTGCGAAAAGAAGGTTGTGCAGCTACCTTGATGTTTGGAGCTATGCGAAGTGGAAAGACTTACAGGAATGAAGGAAGAAAGGGTTCTGAATATGGCCCACTGATTTCACCTCCCTTGAGTGACAAAGGAGTAGCGCAACCTTCTCTGCGAAGTGCAGTTCAGTTCATAAAACAAGGGTTCCCACAACTACCACCTCCACCACTGTTAAACATGGCAAATTCAGTGAAGTTGCCTTTATTTAAGGGCTTGGGAAATGAGGACCTAGACTAGTTCTGGTTCATTGTAAAAGTTGTATGGGAACCTCAAGGTGTCACAGACGATCACATGAAGAAGGCAATGTTGGTTAGTGCTTTGCAGGATCGCACGCTAACTTGGTACATCAAGTACTCTAACGATAACACAAACACTGGGTTGGTCGAGATCCAGACCACGCTAAATAAAGGGTGCAGTAAGCCTAAATTCGAGGCGCAGTCAATTGTGGGATTCAAGGAAATCACGATGAAACTAGGTGAGACCCCTTGGGAGTTGGATTAGAGATTGAAGTGTAAAATCCATGAAGCTAATATGAATTTAACAGATGGGCAACACCACGAGTGGTTCGTGGCTTCAATCCTACCTCGCCTAATGGTTGTGCTGTCAAAACAGAAGATTACAACTCAGGTAGAGGCCTTGGAGGTTGTAATAAGATTGTATGAAACACCGATGCAAAATCTGAATCTAGGGGTTCATTATATCCATGCACAATTGCAAAATCTTTGCCTCGAAATGCAAAGTCTAAAGCAAGATAGAATAGTTCGGCAAGAGGCGCATGAAGAGATATGGTGCCTGAAATGTAAAGGTCAGCGGCATGACAAAGACCACTGGCCGGTCTTTGCAAACTATATTACAAGGGGAGGATCGATGCCTTTGAGGCTGGAAGCCCAATCTGGGCCGAGTGCGGGGTCTGCATTGTGGTGCGTTATATGTCAGGTAGTAGGGAAACATACGACTGATAATTGTCATTTGCTGCAGAAGTTTGTACAACGACCGCAACAACTGTTCTGCAACTTTTGTAGGTCGGTAGGGCATGATGAGTGAAATTTACAAAGTTATGAATTGATGATGGATAGAACACTCGCCTATAGAGTTCACGTAGAAACACGACCTCCTGACGAGGGCACTGGGATGGCACAGATATGCTTTCAAGGGTGCGAATGAGGCTGAGGTGGAGGAGGACCTGGAAGAGGTTGGGGACAATTGATCTATTACAATTAGGTGAGGACCAGGACATTATGCCTGTGAATGCACTAACCCAACGCGTCCGTCATGAAAATATTGCACTTAGTTTGATCATGAGACTGAGGACTGTCCTACATTGATAGCAAGAATAAGTGGAAAAGGGGTGCTAGCCTCGCAACCAACTCAAAACCTACAGATGATGAGGGTTGAGCCTCGCGAAGAGGATTTGAATGTGAATATAGTGCTCCGAAGAGGAATTGCAATGGGCGACAATAAGGGGAAACAACCTGAAAACAATGCGTGGGTTCATAAAGCTCCAGGGAAGGAGGATGAATTTCATTTGGAGTGCGCACACGACATGTTCATGGAAGAAAAGAAAAACTTCATTGAGGCCTCTACCTCAGGGAGCCAGGATAAACCTATTTAGGAAATGGACCCTTCTATACTTACGACCTTTTTAGAGACCTACATGAAGCTGTTGCGAGATAGAAAGGCTGTAAAGGGGTTACAAGAACTTATAAATAGGTGTGCTGGAACCACTCTAGGTGAACTGCTTGTGGTACAAAAGATCGATAAGCATAAGACAAGGACAAGAGGTGAAATGAGACTCACCACACAGATAAGAGAATATGAAATGGATCAAGTTATTCTGGATCTGGGGTCAGACGTGAAAGTTTTGCCAAAGAAAACTTGGGAATGGATGGGAATACTGGTCTCTGATTCAGTTAAGGATGTAATATCAGTAGAGGATCATCCCCATGGGATGACTGCGAGGAGTAACTAGAGATATTGAAGGTGTGAGCGCATTAGAGGATTTTGAAGTAATAGAAATTTTTTATGAAAGCAACCCCTACCGTGAACTCCTGGGCATTGATTGGGCTACTGACATGAACGAGGTAATCAACCTAAAGAAGCAAAATATGATATTTGAAAATAAATTGCTTTGCGTAATAGTACCCCTAGATCCTGCTGAAGGATCGCGCTATGCTGAACCAGTCTGCCATTACGAATGCAATGATGATTTGGACTGCATATACAAGATAACAGAGCGAGACCAAGATTGGGTGAATCTGATAGTGGATGGACAAATTACATGGGATCATGAGAGTTCCTACAACTCAGACTCGAACTAAGAATTAGAGTGCTGGCAGAATCAACTACATGGAGTAACCACGCTGAGCTATAGCATGATGACCCAGTCGTTGCATTGTGTGTCATTTGAGGTAAGAAATTTGCCCACTTATGATGGCTTGAATGATGCTGATGTGTTTTTGGATGCATTTTGAGGGAAGTACTAGAGAAGCAGTGCTTCCAAGCTTTGGACTAGGCCCTGCGCAATACACCTACAAGATGGTGGGGTACGCACAAGGGTAGTTTTCATGATTGTTGCGAGTGTAGGGGGTGATGAGAACACGCTTTGGGAAGCCGAAGGTATGAGTGCCAGACAAGTATGACGGGAAGGATGATCTGCGCGCTCACTTGGCCAAATGGGCTAAGGCCTATGGAGCGAAGCCCCAACCTAAATGGGTGCACTTGTTCTGTCACACCCTGGATGTCATCCCTATGAAATGGTACTTGGAGACAGAGCTCCACCATGGCATAGGAGAACGGGATATTTTGCGTGAAGGGTTCATAATGACATTCAACTTCAAACATGGGTTTGAATGTATTGATGAAGCACTACAAGAGGTTAAAGAAGTGATCTTTAGGATATCGCAGGATCCTTTGGATCCATGAAGGATTAATATCCTTGAAATCAAGGGTCACCACGAGGTCGAGGGCTTGTCGATAAGGAATCCTGATATAACTGGCTCGCTGAAGACTAAACATATAAGTATTGGTATGGAGGCAGAGCCCAAATTCGCAAAGATTAGAGAGTACTGGTATGATGCGACGGTAGATAAGGTGACCAAATTACTCCACGAATACCAATATTTGTTCCCTACCAACTTTACGGAGTTAAAGGGGATAATAGAAAGCCTGGGCATTATGAAGATCATGTTAAAACCCGATGCGAAGCCGTTTAAAAAAAGACCTTACCGTTTCAATCCGAAGTTTAAGGAGAAGGTCCACTTAGAGTTAGATAAGATGCTCACGGCAGGCATCATTGAGCCCATAGAAGAATCTAATTGGTTGAACCCAATGGTGGTACAGGAAAAGAAGCAGAAGGATGAAATAAGGATATGCGTAGATCTCAAGAAGTTGAATGACGCTTGCGTGCATGATCCTTTCCCAACTCCATTCACTAATGAGGTATTGGATAATGTAGGTGGCCGGGAAGCATACTCCTTCACTGATGGGTTCTCTCGGTACCATTAGAACAAAATCATGCCTGAAGATAGAAGCAAGATGACCTTCGCATCTGAATGGGGATTTTTTCAGTACACCGTAATGCCTTTCAGGTTAAAGAATGCGCCTGCAATTTTTTCACGCGTAGTCATTGTTGCATTCAAAGACTTCATTCATAAGTTTCTAGAGGTGTACTTCAATGACTGGAGTGTGTTTGGGTTGGTAAAATTCCATGTGGCCCGTTTGCGCTTAATGCTAGATACTTATCAAAGCTACCAGATTGTGCTCACTCTAAATAGATGTCTATTTTGTGTCCCTTTTGGGACTTTGCTGGGTCATCTGTTATCCAGACATGGATTGATGGTAGATCCCATGAAGATCGGAGTGATAATTAACCTAGAGGTGTGAAGGAGTGTGAAACAGCAGCCCGCAATGTTGGGACATACTGGGTACTACAGGAAGTTTATCAAGAGTTATGCCCAAATCACCGCGCCTATGGATAAGTTGTTTAAAAAGGATGTCATGTTCTGTTGGAACGAGGACTGTCAGAAAAGCTTGGATGTGTTGAGGGAAAAATGGTCACCACGGCGATTTTAGTCTTCCCGAATTGGAAGAAGGAGTTTCATGTACATGTAGATGCGTCATGTATATCACTGGGAGTAGTACTGACACAAGTTGGTGGAGGAGAATTGGACCATAATATAACATTCACAAGTAGGAGGTTATACA
This sequence comes from Pinus taeda, assembly GCA_000404065.3. Classification (NCBI taxonomy): domain Eukaryota; kingdom Viridiplantae; phylum Streptophyta; class Pinopsida; order Pinales; family Pinaceae; genus Pinus; species Pinus taeda. Next base: position 33,548 of record APFE030464109.1, on the reverse strand, counting down.
AGGATGAGAAGAACTATTCCACCATCGAGCGTGAAGGATTAGCCATGGTATATGCACTCCAGAAGTTTAGACACTATTTGCTGGGTGGATATTTTAAGAAGTATACGAATCATTCTGTGTTGAAATACCTGGTTAATAAGCCTGTGTTGGGGGGGAGAATATGCAGGTGGTTTTTTTTTCCATTAGTATGATTTTGAGGTTATTGTGAAGCTTGAACAACTGAACGTGGGACCGAACCATTTGTCACACATCAAAACGGTGGAAGAGCCCACTAATTTGGAGGAGGGATTGCCTGATGCGTAGCTCTTTGCAGTGCGTGTCACAGATGGTCACTTTGAAGACATCATACACTTCCTAACAACAGGAACTACCCCAGAATGCTACACCACCCAGAAGAAAAAGGAGTTAGTGGTGCACATGATAGACTTTTATGTCATTATCAGACATCTGTACAAAATTGGGTCTGATGAGGTATTATGACGATATGTATTGGAGTTTGAAAGGAGCACTATCCTTGTAGACGCTCATGGGGGTGCCGCGGGAGGGCATTACGCAGGAAGGTGAACTGCGCAAGGTTGTGGTGGCAAACCTTCCATCAAGATTCAAAAGCATAATACAGGGCATGCAATGTGTGTCAAAGAACTGGCAGGCCATTGCAGAGATATGAGCTACCTCTGAACCCACAGATGATGTTACAACCTTTCTAGAAATGGGCAATAGATTTTGTGGGACCCATTTAGCCTCAAGGAAAGAAGAAGGGAGTGCAGTACATTATCAGTGCAACTAATATTTTACTCGATGGGCAAAGGCATAGACTATGAAGGACTACACAAGCATGACCACTGCGAAGTTTCTCTTTGAGTATGTACTAACACAATTTGGGTGTCCAAAGATTTTGATGAGTGATCGTGGTACACATTTTCTGAACGAAATGGGACGGTGGAAGATTTCAATAAGGTACTGGAGAATGCACTGACCAAGGTTTGCAACACTCAACAAAGTGATTGGGACATATGCATACCTGCAATACTATGGGCCTATCGAACGACATGCAAAACGTTGACTGGAAAGACACCCTTTAGGCTTGTATATGGTGTTGAAGTAGTAATGCCCATGGAATACATTGTGCCTAGTATGCGCATAGTGGAACTCAACGGTATGATGGATCGTGGAGCCCTAGAAGAGAGACTCGCACAACTTGCTGAGCTTGAGGAAGAAAGGTTTCTAACTGGATTTCACCAACAGCTCCAAAAGCAGCGTGAAAAAGCATGGCATGATCGACACATTAAACTGTGCACCTTTAAGGTAAATGATTTGGTTTTGTTATATTGCAACAAGTTTAATAAATTTCTAGGGAAATTTAGGATGCATTGGCTAGGGCCCTATGTCAATAAGGAGATTACTAATGGTGGAGCAATTCAGTTGGTTAAATTGACTGGAGATCCCTTCCCTGGAAAGGTGAATGGTAGCCGATTAAAGCCATACACCGGTGATCTGGCCAGGTGACTATATGAAGGTAGCATATTCTTAATGCTCCAGGCAGCTGAAAGGAGGTGCAGGACTATAAAATAGACTACCTAGGTTTGGGAACTGCGCGATTGGGGGATTGTGCGGAACGAGGAGATGTCACAGGGTTTGCAACAATGCGGAGAGAGCTATGCTACACAGGGAGAAATTGTACAGGTCAGCTAGAAAGTGACTTTTAAAGTCATTGTTCATGATTTAAAAATGCGAATGCATCCAAATGGAGCGGACGAGTGGCATTTAAGACAAAATTTATGGGTAAGATCCTTGAAATTCTGCCACCAATCTGGAATTAACGAACCGAATTTGGGGGGAATGGTCAGATTTGAATTCAAAATTACCTATAAATTACATGTGGCTACCCAACAAAAAACACTTGGAATTTTGAGCATTGATTTGGTGAGCTCTCAGACATGCATAAACTGTGCATTTTTCGAAGAATTGCTTGACTGCCCAGTGTTTGATCGATTTCCAAATTCCAACCACAATTTCATCTATGACATTATCCCAGGAACAAAATCTATGGATGTCGAATCAGTGACAACTGAGGGGGTTGTTGGCTTGTTGGGGCCTGACCTAGGTTCAGAGGTGATTTAGTGAAATAAATCCTAGTACTACTAGCCCTTTCGGTAATAATCCGCGGAGCACGGACTGAAGTCTCACCTGAAGTAGTATGGGAGGGTGCTAGAACCAGGTTTCCACACCCTGGGAATGTCTGATGAGTTCAAGTGGTCTGCAGTTCGACCTTGCACGCACGTCATTACGTGCACTTACCCGTACCTCGCGGCCTGAGATGCTACCTTCACACAACCTTACTTGGGAGCCAATCGTTGTTAATACCCAAGTCCTTACTAGTATTCCTCCGTTAGTTGATTAACTTAGCTTAATTTCATGTGTAAAGTATACTTAGCAATATAAATCAGTCATACGAGTGCGTGCAGTAAATAAACAATATATTTGCAATTGATATCCAACATGTAATAACTCAAGGACAAATACATAGAATTTGGATAAAACTTCTCTTTATTATTCTCTTCTTCAGTTACAACCTGACTCCGCCCTGCGCACTCAGCTACAGGGGTCCGCGCACTCAGCTGTGGACAACTAGGCCTCTACGCACCCAACTGCAGAGCCTTCTCCTACTCTACGACCCAAAGACACACTTAGACAGTTACGAATCAATCCCTCAGACTTCTTCTCTATCCTCTACTTCACTCTCTTTTACACCTAGAGCCTCGCTCTATTTATAAAATCCCATGGTTCGCAGACCATGGGTAGGTTGAGATTACATTACAAACTATGACAGACAACCCTATGAATCTAACATACTTCTGTGCTCGCAATTTACGGGGCTTTACAATATTATTTAGTCAAAACATTGGCTTTGAGCCCTAAAACATGCCTCGGGGGGATTCCATGCCCAATAGGCCCCCAACACAAACATCGTGACTCACCCTTGAGTCACTCTATCGGTGCGGTGATCTTGGCACAGAGTTCCTCCAACTATCCTCGAACTGTGCTGATGTCAGCAGCGCATTAAGCCGCTGCTGGTTGAATCTGTTGCATCCTCTATTCTGAGACCTCCGTGTCTGGGGTTCTTCTCTACGTTAACGTGTGCATGCCTTGGATGTGCGTGAGCTTTCCTTCGATGTTTGCCATGATAATGAAAGCCTCGTTGATCCACAACTAGACAGGTGCTTTGAGAACTGCCTCCTTATGTCACGCCGTGTCCACCTGTTCCTTCAGTGCCTTGGCTTGCTTCATCCTTGCAAGACACTGAGTGAGAACTACTGTTTGCGTAGTTCCTCTGACATTGTCATATTGCTACTTAGGTTCTCGCACCTCTGTCTCCAAGCACTAGATGTTGGGGTCCTCCTGCAGAGTTGTGAGGACCTCAAGTGCTTGCTCCAACAAATTGGTACAGTCTTGCACTGCACCTCCAATTTCTTCCAATCCCGCTGCAATAGTGCTAGCGCGCTATTCTTGGAGCTTCGGGGGAGTGGAAGGCTACACCTTGAACTGCAGCTCGGTGATCTAAAGATTCAGCTCCTACTGAACTTTGGTCATTTCTTCTCTAGCCTCACAGACTTTGGTTGCCAACCTATGAATCCGTACCTCTATTGGTAGATCTGTTGGGATGGCTAGCTCTGGGACGCATCGACAAGCATCGTCTACCAGCTGCACCAACTGTTGGTTTTACGACACCAATTCGTCTTTCTACAGACTGAGGTGCTCCATGTTGATCTTTTGTTCACCGAGGACTTGGATCGCACAACTCTGTTATTATCCCATCCTATAGCACATACAATGTCTCTCGCGGAAGGGTAGCCAAATTAAGGCCAAGGCCTTTGATCATGTTAACTGTAAATCTATCGGTCTCATTCACTGCTACTAGGGCCCTTTTTGATAACACTATTGTGTTTTCCATCCATGCGCGCAACATCTGCTCTGCTGCCAAGGATCCTGCTGCGAGGTGGGTCGAAAGGGTACCCACCTGAGGTGGCCGCACCTGTAACTCCTGTAGCTATGCCCTGAGGGCCCCCAGCACAGTCTGGCGCTCCTACATAAAATCCCGAAGGGCCTCATTAGTGACATTGCGAACTGTCTCACTGATGTCATGGAGGTCACCTTCTGTTAAGGTGATCGGGTCAATGGCCAACTTCGAGGCCTTGACCTGTTTCCTTAGTCCTGCTCTCTCTGTCGTGTGTGGGCACTTGAGCTGTGTGGATGCGGTCCCTAGGTCCGTGCTTCCTTATGTTGATTTAGCTTCCTCTACCTCCTGCCCCTGTGAGGATGTTGCTTGGTCCTCATTCGCCTTCATTGTCTTGGTGTACATGGTGATTTAGGGGTTTCTGCCACAACCATGGCTCCTTCTGGAACATCCTCCACTATTAGGGTTTGCGCGGCCTCATTGACGGTTACATCTTCAATTCCCAAACCAATGTTAGTTGTTGTCATTGTATCTAGGTTGTATTCTATCACTCGCGAACTCAGGGGCTCAATTATCACCTGGCTCTCAATGTTCAGTGCTCTGTTCAATCACTCAATTCTCAAATGGCCAAGTGTTGTTCGTTGGCCAACCCTTTGTGTTTTATAGCAAATTTTGAATTCAAATTCGACCGTTCCCCCCAATTTTAGGCCATTAATACTTTCTTGGCGGTAGATTTTCCTAAATCTTGCCCATAAATCGCGTCTTAAATGCCCGTCACCTGCTCCATTTGATCTCAAGTTAAGCATCCCATTGTGAATAGTGATCTAGGTGGCTCCAGAGACACAACAGGACAAAGAGGACTCAAGAAACCTCAAAAATCAAAGTGTGTGGATTATGGTTGAACAGTGACCATAGCGTAGATCTCGTCGTCTTGATCGCAGTGGTGCAAACAATTCGTCATTTCGAGTCTGGATGAAGGAGATAGAGGCAGTCAAAGTTGGGTTGAATTTTTTATGACTAGGCAGGGTTAAAAAAGACACAATTTGGCCTTTTTTGGTAGACAGAATCCGGCCAACTCCGACCAGATTCCAGGAAAAATCGTGTCCTAGTTAAAAAGATTCCTTTGGCCTAAAATCAGAATTTTTGAATGTGACTTATTAATTATAAAAGAAAAAAATATTTAAAAAAAAGGGGAGGTGGTGGGCTACAACCCCCACCACCCACACCTCTCCATATATATATCATACATACCAAAATTTTGAGGCTAGCGGGGATTGAACCCACTCGGCTCAAGTGGGCTGGCCCAATCGGGCGGCCCCATAAATGAACCAACCACCAAGCATCGTGTAGTTATGTACCATGTACAACCCACACTCCATCCTCCATTTAATTCTCCAACCACTGCACCTATTAATCCACCCACCCATATTCCAAACAAAAGAAAATTGTGGCCTATAATAAATATGTTTACATGTGGATTTTGGGGAGGCATGATTTGATCCGCCGCCCTCCCCTTAACTAATTGGCTCATTTACCAACATGCCAGTGGGGCCTTTTTGTAAACTTCGCCCGAAAGTTCATATAAACCCAGCATTTTCCCAGTACGGGCAAGGATGGACGAACCATGAGTGGGCACGGATTTTGAGACAGAGGAGGCAGATTATTCTTTAACCCCCAAAGATTCTCTAGGGAGGTAAAAATTATTTTTGTCGGAACATAGTCAAGTTTACAGTTGTTTTCATGGTTTTCCGCAGGGATCACAATGGCAAGGTCAAATACGCATTTGGAGTTGCAGATTTCCAGTCCACCCATGGAGCAGAATCTTTGAGGAATCAAGGGGGAATCTAAAAGATTCCTTGAGCCCTAGATTCTCAATTTCTCATAATTCAAAAATTGGACACTCAATTTTTCATTATTCGATGCTACAAATCTGATGGTGTGTTCAGATTTTTCATTTTCCAGCCATTTTTCTAAGTGGAATGCAGGTGTCAGCATCTATGTGCAAGCAGCCATTTCCATGCATTTGATGTTGTGAGATCAGTGGTACGAACAACTTCAGTAATTTTGACATCTGCTTCTTCATAGGGCCTTTGGTTGTGAGGTATATGCACTATGTTCATGTACTTCTTTTGCCATGCATTGTGCTGCACAGATCCCTGTTTGATGTTGATGAGGGACCTTGTTTATTACTTGTTTTCATGATTCCTGCTTGATGTGACATGGAATCGTCTATTTGATGTACTTGTTGTCATGATTCATCATGTTATGTTTTGAGATCCATTTGTTGTATGTTGATGGGATACTTATGTTGTCATCATGTATGTTTTCTTTGAGGTCCCTTTTATGCCATGTTGGTGGGATGCTCATCATGCATGAGTTTTATGTCAAACTGATAGGAGTCTTTTGATTGAGAGTTCCTGTAGTAGAACATCTCTTGGAGCCACTCCTGTGTGAGGGCATTTTCCTTGTATGATATTTACATCACCTCTTATGTACATCACTATCGACAACACTTAATGTAGCGGTCTACACCATCTTGACACCGGGGCCCCGAGATGTAGTCCCTCCTGGACGAACTCCATTCTCAATGGCTTATGTTTTTATGTTGCCGATGATTGCATGTTCCTGTTCTTTACGGCATGCACATGTATTCATTTATGTTCTTTTTAAAATGCAATTTAACACATCATGAAAGTAAAAGGTCTTGGAAGGGTCCTTTGTCACACTCGGACCTGGATCAAGTGGTATCAGAGTGGTCTTTGTGTTGATGTGAATCGCAGCGTGAAGAATGGAACATGGAGCGATAGAGGATGAAAAAGCGATGTACGAGACCATGCTCAAAATTTCCAAAAGGGTAGAGATAATGTATGAAACTCTACAGAAAGAGACAGAGGAAAAGGAGCGATTATAGCTTCAGTTGCAAGCCACAGAAGAGACCATGTAAGAACTGAAGAAAAACAAACATAATCTTCAAACAAAGAACGTTGAATTCAAGATGTGTCTATGTGAAGAGAAAGAGGAAAAACATAGTTTTCTACGACAACCGCAAGCGAAGGACAAGGCCTTGGAAAAGATACAGCGTGACCCATGCAAGGTAAAATGTAGTTCTCCATCTTCATGTATGTTTCTTGTTGATGATTTCACCATTTTTGAAAATCATACCATAGGAATTGGCTCCAAACTGTTAAAGAGAATGGGGTATGAAGAAAAAGGCTTGGGCGTCAATGGCCAAGGCATTGTCAACCCCATCAAAGTAGAGGAATTACCATGTCAAACGAGACTTGGGTAAGTCAGAAAGTAAGTTGGGGAATGTGCCATGACAATTAGCGAACCACAAACAACAGATGATGAGAAGCCCTCATCAATTCATTCCAAATCAACAGAGGAGGTAAAAGATGTTGATTTCCTTTTAGTTTCATTGTCACATAGTATGATTTCTATTGGAGATTTGGAGATCCAAATTACAAGGACAAACATGAGGCTCCTTACAAGGACGAGGCACGAGGAGGAAAAAGAACTTGGTGTTAATAACCAAGGCATAACTCAACCAATGGAGGATGTGTAGAGACCTCAATTTGTAGGCTTGAGATACACCAAGGGAGAATCCTCAAAGGTGTCATATTCTTCCAAGACATCGTCAAAATCGTCAAGAAAAGAGAATGGTTGGAAAATGTCCCCATCATCCCATGGCAGTTTCCATCGCAGGGAAAGAGTTGAGGCAATCTCTCATCGCCATACTTACACCAGAGATGGCAAGGAAAGGTATAACCACTCTCGATATTCGAATGTTCATTTTGGTTATAATCATGTTGTTAGAGATGAACATAAATCATGGAATCGAAAAACATGTACCTTTTGTGGATTATATAACCATACATTTTCTAAGTGTTGGAAAAGAATGGCAACACAAAAAAGGATGAGGCATGAAAGACCCTCTCAACAGCAAGAAAAGAAACATGTTAAATAGATCTGGAGGAAGAAGTCCTATTGCAGTCATTGCAATAGAAGTGGCCATCAAAGAGCCACATGTTGGAGGTTTCATCCAGAACAACACCTTAAAGACAAAGTGTCGGTGCATGAACCAGGTGAAGCAATTGTTCAACAAGAAAAACCGCCACAAGGAAGTGACCTATTCACATTGATAAGTGAAACATGGTTTCTAGATATGTTAGCTCATCACAGTCGTGCTTTTGTAAATCATTTGTTGCATTTTAAAATGTAAAATTGATGATGTTATTTCCATCACTTCTTTAGTAACAATGATGTTTGGTCTTATTTTGAATCACATGTTGAACTATGAAAGTGATGTCATGTTTCCATCACTTGTCAAAGAAAAAAAATAGTGTTTGGCCTTATGTTTGTAAGTCATGTGTTGCAGTGATGTTGTGTTTTCCATCACTTGTTGAAGCAACAATGAAATGTTGACCTTGTTTTCGTAGCTGGGGTATTGTGTCCATCTTGATGTAAACTTGGCCACCAAGTATGTGTTATAAAATCGTGGCAAGTGTGGGATGCTTAGGTCATTAGTTGGTCATGAAAGTCAAGCATGTAATTTGCAAAACAATGTACTACACGTTTCAGGTGTCAGCTCATCGCTTAAGGCTTCAAAGAACAAAGGTGAGGAGATGGAAGCGAGACCTTTCAGAATGCTTATGATGCAGATAAGGTACAAAGAAGTTGTAGATTATTTTTCATGCTTTTGGAGGACCAAAAGCTCCTCAGTAGGGAGGATTGATCCAGGTGGCTTTAGAGACACACATAGGATAAAGAGGACTCAAGAAACCTCAAAAATCAAAGTGTGTGGATTATGCTCAAACCAGGACTAGATTGTAGATCTCGTCGTCCTGATCGCGGCAGTGTCAACGGTTCATCAATCCGATTCCGGATGAAGGAGATAAAGGAAGTCAAAGTTGTGTTGACATTTGATGACTAGGAAGGCTTAACAAAGACACAATTTGGCCTTTTCCGGCAGACAGAATCCAGCCAACTTCGCCCAAATTCCAGGAAAAATCATGGCCTAGTTAAAAAGACTCCTTCGGCCTAAAATCTAAATTTTTGAATGTGCCTTATTAATTATAAAAGAAAAAAATATTTGAAAAAAAGGGGAGGTGGTGGGCCACCACCCACACCTCTCCATATATATTTCATATGTACCATAATTGTGAGGCCGGCAGGGATTAAACCCACCCGGCCCACGTGGGCCGACCCCCACTGGGTAGCCCCATAAATGAACCAACCACTAAGCACCACATAGTTATGTACCATGTACAACCCACACTCCATCTTCCATTTAATGCTCCAACCACCGCGCTTATTAATCCACCCACCCATATTCCAAAAAAAAAAAATCATGGCCTATAATAAATATGTTTACACGCGGATTTACACCATCTTGACATCGGGGTTTAGAGATGTAGTCCCTCCTAGACGAGCTCTGTTATCAATGGCTTATGTTTTTAGGTTGCTGATGATTGATATGTTCCTCTTCTTTACAACATGCACATGTATTCATTTATGTTCTTTTAAAAATGCAATTTAACACATCATGAAAGTAAAAGGTATTGGAAGGGTCCTTCGTCACACCCGGACCTGAATCAAATAGTGACTTCAACAATCACTATTCGGCCAGCCCATGTGGCAGCACAACCCTTTGTGTGCGATCCCAGACCCTATGACGCTCTACTTCTGCGCGCATCCCCAATATCGCCCAGCTCCCGGGAAGAATAGTTTACAGTCCTGTGCTTCGTTTCAACTGCTTGGAGCGCTAAGACTGTCCTTCCTGTGGCTAGTCAGGTGGTCACACCACGCATGTGGGGCTCCATCTCGTCCTCCACCATGGTTCGTAGAGAATCCCCACCTTCCATTATTGTGGTCGGCATCACGCACTATACTATTTGCAACGTGCTACCCTGGTCACTATGTTTGGTGATATGCGGTCTAAGCCAATGCAGCAGACTAACTAGTTCACGACGATAGTTCTCCCACTTGTTAGTATGATCGTACGCATCTTGCCTTACCATCCTCAGTTTTTCGATGAGAAATGCTTCCTTTATTTCATATTCCAGCTTCTAGACCTCCGCATCCATGAAAGTGCTTTTCTTCCTTAATCATACCCTTTCCTTTTCGAGTTTGTGGAGTCTAAAGTTTCCCCATCGAATTTCTTCCTCAAGTCTAATGTGTTATGTTTCTTGCAACTGTGTGATTCCTTCATTCCAGGTTTCGCTGACCGTGGTATCTATGGGTGTTGCTATGTGCAGACTAGGCTTCGTTTGCTCCATAGGGATTACAGCCCCTACTTCATACTTCAGCTTTGGAAGTGCTCGCGCAGTCATGGTTTTTCGCGTGGTCCTATAAGCCCATAGAACCACTAGTACGCGCAGGTCCCAGTCAGTGCATCTCACATGGTGGACTGTGGTCAGCACTTCACACACCTTGTCAAAGGCTTCCCCACGTATAATCTTTGACACACTTGGCCATATCATACTTCGTCATTCGCACCCTCATTGTGCCCGCTCCTGCTCATTGTCCCTGTTTTCTATTGTGAGGACGGTGTGCGTTCATGCAAGTTGCATACCATACGTCTGTACGCACCTGGAGAGGGGGGCACATAGGCTGTTTCGTCCATCATACCTGGCTTCCATCTGCAATTGAGGCTTTCCAAACCGTATGAGTGTCATCCTCTTGCAGACGTTCCAATCCTCAAAATTTCTTTAATGCGTACCCCACCACCTTGCAGGTGTATCGTGCAGTACCCATTTCAGAGCATCGAACTGCTACTGTTCTGGCACCTCTCTTTCAAATTTGTTCAAGAATGCATCCACCTCACTCAACCCATCATACATAGGTAGATCCCTTACCTTTGTTGTCACGCAGCATAGTGCTCTTACCATCATGTTGCAATTGAGCGTGGTTACCTCGTGTAACCAGTTCTGCTATCATTCTATTTCCTCATCTGAATCTGAGGTGCAAGAGCTTTCGCGCTCCCATGAAATCCTGTCATTCACTATTGGATTCACCCAGTCCTACTCTTGAGTGGTTATCTTGTAGATACAGTCTAGATCGTTGTTGCGCACTGGCTCTGTGTAGCGCGATCATTTCGCAGGGTCTAAAGGTACCACTATGCACAGTGACGTTTTCTCAAAAATCATTTTGCACTTCATTAGATTTATGACTCCATTCATATTAGTGGCCCAACCTATTCCTAGTAGCGCAGGATAGGTATCGACAATCTCTATCACTTCAAAATCTGCAAGCACTCTCGCACCTTCGTATCTACCGTTATCCCTACAATCTTCCCATCAGTAGGATTTTCTGCTGGTTGGCCATTCGCAATTGAATAGGAGACCATTGCAACGTGGGCCTGCCCATGCACTCCCATGTCTGCTTTAACAGTACGTTCATGTCCGATCCTAGATCCAAAATCACTTAATCCATTTCATACTCCTTGATTTGCGCAGTCAATCTCATCTCCCTTCCTGTTCACGTTGTGTGCTTCTCGAGCTTTCGGACTACACACGGTTCTCCTAACCCAGCGCACCTAGTGATGAGTTCCTGCAATCCCTTCACAACCTTGCTGTTGTGCAACAACTTCATGCATGTCTCCAGAAAGGTAGTAAGCATTGATGGGTCCATCTCCTATTCTAGTTTGTCTTTACTACCTGAACTGGAGGCCTCTATGAAGCTCTTATTAGCTTCCATGAATGTCTCCTTCACGCGCTCCAAATCAAACTCTAGTTCCTTTGTTGGAGCCTTGTGAACCCAAGCACTCTCTTCAGGTTGCTTGCCCTTGTCATCTCTTGTCGTGATACCGCTTCAAAGCATGATGTTTACATTTGGGTCCTCTTCGCATGGCTCAAACCTCATCATTTGCAGATTCTGAGTTTGGGGAGGGTGGAGCATTCGTTTATCGCGCAACGTCACTATCAGTGTGGGATAGTCATCCATCTCATGATCAAAATAGGTGCAATATAAACATGATGCTCTCGTCAGATTTGTAAAATCATGGGAATAATGCCTTAGCCCTCCACAATTGTAACAAATTAGCTGTCTGCAACCCCTTCCTAGTCCCATTCCACCTCGACCTCGTCCGCTCCCCTGAAATCCAATGCGTGCCATACCTACATTTTGATCGAGGGCTCGCATTTCAGTCTAAACTTTGTAGGCAAGAGTCTGATCCATCATCAGTCCATAGCTTCTACAGGTGTGTTCATCATGGCCTACTAACCTATAGAAATTATATAACAACTGTTGGGATGTTTGCATATACTTTTGTAATAGGTGACAGTTATCTGTAGCGTGCTTCCCTCATATCTAACAAATCGTGCACCATAATGCAGCTGCCGCACTCGGTCCTGCTTGTGCCTTTGGTCTCAATGGCATTGGCCCTCCTCCCACTAGGTAGTTCGCGAAGACTGGACAATGGTCCTTGTCATGCCCCTGGCCTTTGCATTTTATGCACCATACCTCCTCGTCCACTTCTAGGCAAGTTGTCCTGTCCTGTTTCAAGCTCTCCATTTCCAGACACAAATTTTTTAGTTGCGCATGGATTTGTTGGACTCCCAGGAAAGGATCTTGTATTGGGGTCTCGTGTAGTCTCATTGCAATCTCCAAGGCTTTAGCCTGGGTGGATAACTTCTGTTGTGACAACGCGGGCCTTAGATGCGGCATTAGTGATGCTACAAACCATGTGCAGTGCTATCCATCCATCAAGGCCATGTTGGCTTCTCGAATCATACCCTTCAGTATTTGATCTAGTTCCCAGGGGGTCTCTCTTGGAAGCATTACGATTTCCTTAAACTCGATAATTGATTGCGTCTTTGATTGTGGCCTGCTAAATTCCCTGTTTAGCATAGCTTGGATATCTGTGATCCTTGTGTTTGGATTGTTGTTGGAATGCTTAATATACCATGTCAGTGCGCGATCCTACAATGTGCTTACCAGCATTTCCTTCTTTATATTGTCATCCATGAATCCTTGTGCTTCCCATATAGGCTTTACCATGAACCAAAATTGGTTTGGATATTCATTTCCTACTCCTTTGTACACCGGCAATTTTATCGCACTCGCCAAGTTGAACTGTGGTGGTGGCAGAGGTGGTGTGGGCGGAGATGGGGGTGAAGACGGATGGTGGTGTAGGTGGAGGTGGTATGCGCGGAATTCGCTGCCATATCAGACTGATCGCACTTCTCGATGAAAATTCCATGAGCTCTTCCTCGCTTTCTCACTGAGGCGAAATCAAGGGGCTATTCTCTATCTCTGCACTACCTTCGTTTCTATAGATCCTCCCACTTCGCGTAGCCCCAAACATCATTTTATTCACATGGCATGCTTTTCACACAATATCATTTTAATCCAAGTGTTCAAAGATTTAATTTACTTACCTCGTGGTCCTTTGAGAAAGCATCATTCTGCCTTGCTGTAGCTGACTGAGGTATCTACCATGAACTCGGTGATGAACCCTCCTATAATTCTATAGAGCCAATGGTCCACAGCACACACGATCTTATCTTCTGATGATTTTAGTCTGCGCACCAACTGTAGAGTCCACACAATCGGTTTGTCAAGCCTACACCTTCCTTGACTGTCTGCTAGCTTCGCGATCCACTCGTACAACTCAGAGGGGAAGGATGTAAAGAAAATCTTGTGGATTTCCATATATAAGTAGCGCTCTAACCATTGTTCCTTTGATACTCGTCGATTCCTATTTTCCTGCGCCGCAAACTCTTGAATTTTTCTGTCTAACCACCCTTCAATTTCTTTGTTTGTCAGATTCCAGTGACACAACATCAGATATCCCTTATGCAGATCCCGGTCCCTGCAACGGAACCATTTGTTGGCTTGTTGGGGCCTGACGCAGGTTTAGAGGTGATTTAGCCAAACAAATCCTAGTACTACTGGCCCTTTCTGCAACAGTCTGCGGAGTACAGATTGAGGTCTCACCCGAAGGAGTATGGGAGGGTGCTAGAACCAGGTTTTTGCACCCTGGGGATGTCTAATGAGTTCAAGTGGTCCGCAGTTCAACCTTTCACGCATGTCGCTATACGCATTTACCCATACCTCACAGCCTAAGATGATGCCTTTACACAACCTTACTTAGCAGTTGAACGCTGTTATTACCCAAGTCCTTACTGGTATTCCATCGTTAGTTGATTAACTCATCTTACTTCCATGTGTAAAGTATACTTAGCAATATAAATCATTCATACAAGTGCGCACAGTAAATAAAGAGTATATTTTCAATTGATATCAAACATGTAATAACTCAAGAACAGATAGATAGAATTTGGATAAAACTTCTCTTTATTATTCTCTTCTTCAGTTATAGACTCGACTCAGGCCTATGCACTCAGCTACAGGGGTCTGCGTACTTAGTTGTGGGCAACTAGGCCTCTGCGCACTCAGCTGCAGAGCCTTCTCCTACTCTACGACCCAAAGACACACTTAGACACTTAGGACTCAATCCCTTAGACTTCTTCTATATCCTCTACTTCGCCCTCTTTTACACCTAGAGCCTCGCCCTATTTATATAATCCCATGGTCCATTGACCATGGGTAGGCCAACATTACATTACAAAATAGGGCGGACAACCCTATGACTCTAAAATACTTATGCGCCTGTAATGCGTGGGGCTTTACAAAATTATTTGGCCAAAACATGGGCTTTGAGCCCCAAAACATGCCTCGGGGGGATTCCATGCCCAATAAGGGTTGTGCCGGAGGTTGTTATGGAGGTAGAGGGCGCTGCTTCGAAGGTTGCAGAGGTACTAGCTGAATACTCAAAGTCACCATAGATGCCTCGACCGAAACCTACCCCAACCAAGGAGAGTGCAAAGGATAAGAAGGGCAAGCAGGCTGCGATACTGGTGTGCATGTCGCCTCGAAGAAACCCATAGAAGGACAAGCCCACCGCACAGGAAAAGGGAAAAACTATTAACTTGGCGCTGAAGGAGGAATAGATTGAGGACATCCTAATGGATGATGAGGATTTGGGGGTGGAAGTGGAGGACGTTGAAGTCGAGGGTTCTGACCCTATCACTAAGTTGCCCGAATACATCCCCCCCCGCAAGGGCAAGACCAAGGTGTCGAAGGACTTAGATAAAACTGAGAAGTTCCCTCACTTGGAAACATAACAACTAATGTACTGCATTGTTCACACAACCACTAGGATGACTACATTGGAACCATAAATATGGCTCATAGGTGTATACAAGGCAGGTCTTCTCAACCTGCTATTAGTGCCGCACTACAGTCACACAACCATTACATTATTGGTCATCAAGCAGCTGTTATGCTTGGTGCACGATGGGTGTCTGTGGTTGTAGGAGCTGATACCCATCACCGACAGGTTGATCCATAGGATCACACAGCTGCCCTATACAGGGGAAAATTCAGCCATGATGTTTGGTGGAAAAGGTGATGAGTAGGCCCTCGCGGAGGCCATGAAGGAAAAATTAAAGCTTGTTAAGAAGCCACGAGGCTATCCCATCTCGAGTATCTGTGATCCTGTGGTCAAGGTGGCCATGCAAATTTTGGTAGGAAACTTTATGTGGAAGTGTCACGCAGATGGAGTGTCGGCACATGTCGTCGCTCTAGGGGCTCAATGCGCAGAAGGAGTTCAGTTTAATTGGGCACGCTATCTCTGTGGTGAGTTCCTTGCGAACTGCTGCAAGGCACAGGAGCTCAGCAAGACCTTCCACTATGCGTCACTCTTGCTTTCCTTTGTGTTAGTAGCCTAGGAACTGCTTGAAGACAGTCAACTCCCCTCAGTCACACCAGACCTTCCAGAAGTAGTGAAGTACACCTCGCTGTGGGCGACCAAGGATGCTCAGTACATCAAGGATAGAAATATCTTCGGGATCGTAATGGAAATGAATATATGCATGGCTATCAATCACAAGCTATGATTGTCACCTACTGTGTTTGCCAAACTACATAATTACATGGAGTTTAAGGCAAACTTTCAATGTGTATCGATCAGGGCACGGAAGGACACGGAGCAAAAGTGGTATGACTTTCCTTACTTGGCAACTGACGACACGATCGACGCAGTTCTTGATCGCTAGCCAGCAGAGTGGCACACTACCTCAAACTTGGCAGTAGGATCGAGCAAGTCTGGTGCACAGTGCAAAAAGGAGGAGGCCAAGCTCAAGATGTCGCAGCTAGATGAGAAGCGGAGGAAGGAGGCCGAGGCCAAGGCCCAGGCAGATCGTGATGCCACATAGCAGGTGGTAGAATAGACAGGTGGAGCAGAGCGTGGCTCTAACAAAGGTGTGAGGTCGCCCTCACCCAAAACAAAGGAAGAAACAAAAAAGTAGACATAGGAGCATGGAGTGTACCTACAGACATCATCGTACCACATCAAACGTCCAACATAACAGGAAAAAGTGGGGTCATGGAAGAAATCCAAGGCCAATAAGACGTTGTTGGAACCAATGACCCTAACAGAGGGAGATTTGAATGACATTAGAGATACGGTGCGGGATGTCACCGTGAAGGTACTACAATAGTTTGAGCAACAATAGCAGCAAGTATTGGGGGCCATCTAGACCGATCTGCATGGGTTGTAGATTCATGCATCACAGGTTGGCGCGGTGTCCACCAGCCTCGCCATCAGTAATTCTAAAGCTGCCACGATGCTACAGGCGAAGGAATCTCGAGCGATAGTGCTGCCGGAGGGAGTACTGACCACAGAAAATGAAGCTAACAGGCCCACTGTCAGCACCCTCAAGGGAGTGGGGCTAAACTTGGTAGCACTTCCTGGTGAGGTGCTCCACCTACTGCAGGATGGGGTGATCGCAAAGCTGAGGGCCTGCTAACAGCGTGCTTTGTAGGTGATCAATGAGGAGTAGATCAATAATGTGCAATTTTCCCTACAACGAGACTCTGCCATCGCCACCGTGAATGATGTAACCAACCGAAACAAGAACATAGTTCAGGTCGTGGAGGAAGCATGCCGAATGGTCCCGGAGTTGGCCATTCCTAAGGGAGAACTGGTAGAGGTGCACATTTGCAAACTTGCAACAGTGGTGCGCGACACACGCACAGAGTTGGCTAAGGTTCAGCTGGAGCTAAACCTCCAGATTGCAGAGTTGCAGTTGAAGGCCTAGCCTTCAACTCCATGAGAAGTAAAGGTGCAGTGCGCAGTCGCTGTCACAGAGGCAATAACAATAGTAGACAGTACAATAGCAGACTACACATGGCTATTTGAATAGTTGTTCGAGGTCCTGACCAGTCTACAAGAGGATCCTAATGTAGAATGGCTGGAAAGAGAGGCACGAGAAATGCAGTAGCACTATGACGAGGTAAAAGGAATAGCGTGCATTGTTGCCCTCACACAAAGACTTGCAAAGGTACAGGAGGCCAAAACAGTGAAGGAACAGGTAGATGCAGCACAACATAAAGAGGCAGTGCTGAAGGCGTGCTTGAAGCCTTGGTTGGACGAAGCTTATTCGATCACGGCCTCCATTGAAGGCAAGCTTACTAATTTGCAGGCGACTCAACAGAAGCTTCAAGCTGATAGTTTAGGACCAGTGATAGAGCACTTAGTCGAAGAAGTGAAGCAAGCAACCGCACAGTGCACCACCGAGGTTGTCATCATACAAGTTGAGCTAGGAGGTCTTCATGCTAAGATCTTCGCACCTGTAGAGTGACTCGAGGGTGAGTCACCATATTTGTGTTGGGGGCCTGTTGGAAACGAGTTCCCCCAAGAGTACTTTTGGGGCTAAAAGCCCATGTTTTGGGACAATTTTGTAATAAAGTTGTAAAGTCTCTGCATTTTGTGGTCACGGAGTATGAAGGTGTCAAGAGTCATAAATGGTTGTCCACCCTTATTTTGTAAAGTGATAGGTCGGATGTAAAGATCTACCCATGGTCCGTGGACCATGGGATTGTATAAAAAGGAGCTAAGTAAGTAATTTCTGGAAAGTTAAAATAATTAAGCTTGGGAAGTTTTTGGTAGTAAAGTATAAGTGTGTTTGGGCCTTACCATAGGAAGAGGCTCTGTAGCTGAGTGCGCAGAGGCATAGGGTAGAAGTCCATAGCTGAGTCCGCGGACCCCTATAGCTATGTGTGCAGGGCGGATAGAGTCTATATTAAACTGGAAGATATCAATAAAGAGAAGTATTCTATAATTATTGTGTATTTAGTCTCTGTTAATGCATTTGATTATATTGTGAGCTGGGTTTAATTTACAGTGTTTATTTGATGTGCAAATATATGTGAGTGTATCTGTTAATTGAACGCAAGAAAGAATATCAGTTTACGCGATGCTAACTGTAATTGATTGGTAAGATAAGTAAAACACTTGAGATAACTTGGGAACCTATACAATACATTGTAATAGCAGCGCGAAAGTACCTGAACCACTGGTTAGGGCTACGCAAAGGTCAATTGTACACCTTCGGGGAGGTACTAAAGGTCGGAATAGAGGGTAGATCGATAAAGCCCTAAGTCTTACTGACCTACGCGAAGGTAGGAGTAGGGGGTATAAACCAACATCACGACCATCGCAGGGTGCAGAAACTTGGTTCTAGCATCCTCCCATACTGCTTTGGATGAGACTTTCGTTCGCGCTCCGCGGGCTAATGCTAAAAGGGCCAGTAGTGTAGGGATTTGTTTGGCTAACTGACGCTGAACTTGGGTTAGGGCCCACGAAGCTAACAGAAGGATATTTTCCTTAGTCATCATTCAATTTTTCTTATTTCTATTTATTTTGTAATTTCTTTGTATTTTTAAGAAAGGAATCAAATCCTTGGTAATCATTTTTTGCAGCAGAGCTATTGTACACCAAGAGAGCTAGTCTATCAGATAGTTGTCCATTGGCTGAGATATTTTTTAAATGATTCAAATCTCTCCCTATCCTTATAAATAGGGGGAAGAAACACTTAATACAGGTTCCATAATTCCGCACCTACAGTGGTCCAAATTTTGTGATTCCACTTTGGTTCTAATTGCCTGTTCATGAGGTACTTGAGCAATACATTGCTGAAGGTAAATGGATTGGTTTTTCAACTCATTTTGAAGGATTGATGAAACTCTTTGGTGATTCCTATCAGAATTGTGATCATTACCTTTTCCTCTTTGTATTTCATCTCATATATGTTTCTCTTCTACTGAAATTGTGTAATAAAGCTGTTGGTTTATTTGTCTAATGGTTATATGTATGCTGTCGAGCACTAATGGTCCCTATGTTAATTAAAGATTTACTTATGTACCTTTATGAGAACAGATTTACCTATGTTTATTAGTGACAAGTGTGTCCATGAGGTCTAGAGTATGAAACCTTAATTCGTGCTCTATAATTCTTGTCATTCCACTACTTCAGTCTTCCATACTTCTGCCAGAGCATTGCTGCTTAGTATTATCACTTGTTTATAGCCTTATGCATCTATTTACTTCCTTTCTCTCCTCCTCTTCACTTTGACTAAAACTCCAATATTAAGTTTCTTATTGTTCTATGTCAGCCACCAGAACAAGACATTTTTATTTGAGATTAGCCTGATTTACCCCCTGTGCATTTGGATCCATGTATTAAATTGAGTTAACCTTGATGAGGTCCTGTTGAATCAATTCCCCTTTATTATCTTTTCAAACTACATGACAATTCGAGCGCAACAGAAAGCCCCCACTAATAATCTTCCAAAGCACTCCTCTATCTAGGATGTCTTAGGCATTGGTCTACAATCAACCCAGAGGCTATCTCTAGGAGGCTTTTATATCCCTTGAAGCACTACTGTTACAAGTGCTAGAAAATGTGACAAGATCCTTTTGGCGCCGTTGCCAAGGAATGAATAAGAATGGTTTTCCTTGAGTATGACAAATTTTGACATTCCCTCTATCAGGTGAGCAAGGGAAGTGTGGGTTGAAGACCTCTCACCTTAGTGACTCAACTGTTCCAATATTATGGTAAACATCCTAGCAAATCCATTGTCTATATATTTGTTTGATCATCTTGTCTTTCAATAGGCCTCGTACTCGCTCTGATGCTAAACAACAAAAAACTTTCCCTACATATGAACTTGAAATCACTCACCTAAAGGGGCTTCCAAAATGGTCATTCCTGCATTCTTGGCCAACAAAGTTGTCCCACTGGATTTTTCTTCTATTGTGGGTTATCCCAATCATGTCCCTTCATTTCATTAATGGAATACCTATTTTCCTAGATTCAGTGGAAACACAGATAGAAGGTTGTACTGACACCGCAAGGACTTTCATGAATGCATAGAACAACAGGGTATTTTTCTTCAGGATGTACAAATGGAATTGTTCATGTACTCTTTAGAAGATGATTTTAGAATTTGGTACAGAGCAATACCTCATGGCAACATATCTTCCATAGAGAGTTTTCATATGACATTCAATCATTATTGCAAAAGATGATATCCATCGGATGTTCTATTTGAAAATTGTTGTGCATATTTCAATGATGATGATATTCCTAAGGTTAATGACCTTGCTAAAGATGTTTGTGGGGCTCCTCTCCAAGAAAAAATATACTCGCATCAAGAATAATCACCTAATGATCAAGAAAGAGAAGAAGGAGACATCATAGAACTGCAAATAAACCCTCAGAGATCTCATCCAATAGAAGTTGATGATTCTCCTTCTTATGATGTATATGAATTTGATGGAGAGTCAAGTGATGCAGAGCCACAACAATCCTTGTCATGGGAAGCTACACAAGAAGAGGATGCTCACTAGGAGGTTAATAAATAGGTTGTAGTTTACGATGCACATCCTTCACCTAGAAAACAAGTTCAAGAACCTCCTCCAATTTATGATTCATAATATTCAAAGGAGGATGAGATGGTCATGGAGGTTCAAAAGGAATTGTTTACCAACAAGTGGGGAGAAAGATCCCAACAAAAAATTGTTCAAGAAGATCCAAAAATTGAAGGACCAAGCAGTGTCTATCGCTGCCTGATGCAGAAGGGTCCTGCTAGGAATTCTTAGTAGGCTCTCCAATCTATGATTCTGATAGTTCAGAAAATGAAGCTTGTATTGCAGATTCCCAAGAAGGTTGGCCTGTTGAAAAATGGGTAGCAAATGATTAGCAACAAGATTTTGCTGAAAAATTTAAGGCTAAGGAGTTGAATGATATTTGTGGTTGCCCTAACCAAGAAGATGTTGGTTAGCAAACTTTTCATGAAAATAAGGCAGCTACAAACTTTTCTTGTCATTTCTGTGACCCTGTAGCTGGTTACATTACCACATTATTAGGTCAGCAACAGAGGTTATTTCTGGAGCATGTATCAAGGTTTTTGTTTGAAGACCTTTCATGGTGCATGCTCTTTTCGATTTTTAAATTTCAGTGGCATGAAGGCATTAGGTCCAACACCCAAATGTTGACCTGGTAGCATTAGAGGGATGAACTCACATAGTTGAATTGATGTCTAATACATAAGTAGGAGCTGTCTATAAATAAGCTCATTAGCTAAGCATTTATTTTCTAGTTGTTAGAATTTACTTTTCTACATTTTAGTTCGACGAGGAAAGGAATCCCTGCAAATAAAGTTTCATGGATATTTTCTGGTTATATAAGTGCATTATAAATTTTGACTCCATCCCCAATGGTGAAGGCTACTAGTTTGCACATTCTGAGGACCTTTCCAGCAAGGCACTGTCCCTAGGTGGAGCCAATGTTGTCACCTCTGCAAAATTTTCCTTTAGCTGTTAAAAGGGTGCAATTGAACAGAAAGTTGGAAACCATCTTTAAATCCACAAAAGTAGTCAAAGATTAATCAGACCTCTTTCAATGAATGATGCTGACAATTAGCTTCCCAACGACATATAGAACTCCTCAAATGGACCCTAGAATCAGAAGTTATAACAAATCAGAGTTTCCCTTGAAGACCGAAAGCCAAGGAGAAAATACCTTATGAAAAAATCCTGTTGATCATAAATCGGAGGTCATGGCAGTGTGTAAATGACCATTATAAAGAAAATATTGGGGAAAAGAGCCAACAATGTAAAATGCAGTGGAGTGCCTTGGAAAATGTGACAAAGGAAATCAACACAAAACTAGGGTCAAACGGGCCTTTTCTGTCTCCTCCTTGGGGTAATGTGGTGGAGTATTATCGGATGATGTAAAAATACAGTGGTGCTGATGTCACTATAACATGGTAGTAGGAAGGACATGTGGCATTCTGATCTTCCACTTTTAGGGTCTTATGGGGGCATAACTAGGTGACACGTGTCACCACTCAAGAAGCTACACATAGCAATGATGACGTCATTAATCAAAAATCAATAATTGGGGGTAGCAGCGCATAATGCATCACAAGGAATTCACCGATAGAAAACCTGTAACTGGGGGGCTCTGATACAAGGGTTGGATCGCGGTCACATAAATCGCCAAAGAACCAGGGGCTAAGCATGAAGAGTGATTGACGATGGCAAGTTATGGAGGTCACATAAATGGGATAGCTCGAAAATCACCGATGTGCCAATTGTGATATTCTAGGTGGGCCTAATCAACAATCAACGTTCACAATGTTGCAAGGGTTGTCCAATGGAGATATAAACAATTTTGTCAATATGCGGGATTTTTTTGAACAAATGAATGAGTCTCCTAGACACACGTCCAAAGACCCTAGCACCATAGAACTAAGCACCTGCTCATAGTCCTCATTCATATGAAGGAAAAGGGGCTCATATCAAAAGGGGATAAAGTGGATCGGAATGTGTCATTCTGTGAGGTATTTTAATACAAAAGTCTTGAGGTGATAACTACCTGATAATGGAATATAGGGCTTTAAAAATGTAGTGGGTCGACAACTCAAACATTTAAGAAGGATATGAAGCATTTAGAAGTCGATATGGGTTGACTATGTAAGCCCATTGTGACAAGAAAACAGGGTCAACACAAACAAGGTAAATGAACTAAACTGTACCACACCCAGGCCCACGATGAGTAAATGAGTGTATGAAAGCTCAGGAAGACTTAATGGCTTAGCATGCAACTCCACTCAGTGATACAATGAAGGACTGTCAGGAAAATCTCCACTTCCACTCTGTGACAAACCACCACAATTGATCGCTACCAACTCCAAAGAGTGTTGAAGTCAGCAGTTAAGGCGAAAGCGATGGGAATTAACCAAACAACTAGAGGGACACATTCTGACAGAGACATGGCCTGATCAAGAGCCTTCACATGAACGACAGAAGGATATTTTCCTTAGCCATCTTTTAGTTTTTCTTATTTCTATTTATTTTGTAATTTATGTATATTTTCAAGAAAGGAATCAAATCCTTAGTAGTCATTTTACTTAGCAGAGATATTGCACACCGAGAAAGCTAGTCTATCAAACAGCTAGCCCTTGGATGAGATATTTTATAACTTAATCAAAGCTCCCCCTCTCCTTATAAATAGGGGGAGAAACACTTAATACAGGTTCTGGCAATCTGCACCTGTAGTGGTCCAAATTCTGTGATTCCACTTTGGTTATAATTTACTGTTCATGAAGGACTTGAGCGATATGAGCGATAAATTGTTGACTTTAAATGGGTTGGTATTTGGACTTATTTTGAAGGATTAGTGAAACACTTTGGTGATTCCTGTAATCAATATGCTTTCCTCTTTGTATTTCATTTCATGTATCTTTCTCTTCTATTGAAACTGTGTAATAAAGCTGCTGGTTTCTTTCTCTCATGGTTATATGTATGTTGTTGAGCATTAATGGTCCATGTGTTAATTAAATATTTACTTACGTACCTTTACGAGAACATATTTATGCATGTTGATCAGTGGCAAGTGTTTCCATGAGGTATAGAGTATGAAACCTTACTTCACGCTACAAAATTCTTGTCATTCCACCTATTCGGTCTTCCATACTTATGTTGGAGCATTGGTGCTTAGGATTCTATCTTGTTTACAACCCTATGCATATATTTCCTTCCTTTCTCTCCTCTTCACATTTACTACAACTCCAATATTAATTTGCTTGTTGTTTTGTGTCAACCACTAGAACAAGACATTTCTCTTTGAGTTTGGCCTGATTTACCTCTTGTGCATTTGGATCCATGTATTGGCTTGATTTAACCTTGATGAGGGCCTATCGAATCAAGCCCCCTTTATTATCTTTTCAAACTACATGACAATTGGAGTGTAGAAGAAAGCCCCCGCTAATAATCTTCCAAAGCACTTATCTATCTAAGATGTCCTGGGCACTGATCTACAATCAACCCAGAGGCTATCTCTAGGAGGCTTTTATATCCCCTGAAACACTACTGCTATAGGTGCTAGAAAAAGTGACAATAGGCATGATCCTTCATCGATATATCGATGATTTCACCAAAACTCTTTCATTGATTTTAGTGAACTCCAAATTTGTATTTAGCGATCGACCCACTTCTTCCATTGGAAAACCTAAGAGTTCTTTACTTTTAGTCAATCCCCAAAAAATCCTTCGATTAATCTTGTCCATTTAATACAAAATTTAATTTATCTTGGCCATTGACTTTTATTTCTTTGGCCATTCTATGAATTCATTGAAATTCCTTTTCAACCAACACCAAAAAATATGAATA
Source organism: Pinus taeda (assembly GCA_000404065.3). Lineage (NCBI taxonomy): Eukaryota > Viridiplantae > Streptophyta > Pinopsida > Pinales > Pinaceae > Pinus > Pinus taeda. The sequence continues at coordinate 9,067 of APFE030464109.1, read as the reverse complement.
TTTGGTCAAGCTCCAAAAATTGTGAATTTGGTTGAGCTTTGGGATGAATCTAGATCATTGAGTTCTTGATTCGAGGAAATATTGGCCATCAAATCTTGAAACTTTGAGACACCATTGAAATATTAGAATCATCCTCTCATGTTGAATCTTTTTGGCACAACTTATAGATAGGTGACATTATTCATTTTCTCAATGATTATAGGGACAAATTCACCATGAATTTGCTCAAGGGTTTGGGCATTTATCTCCATTTGTATAAATTCTCATCGAATTTGGCATATAACAAAACTTTGTGGCAATGAATTTCTCAAATTCAAGGTAGTCTCTAGAATGTTGAATCATAGCTTGAATACAATAGTGTAATACTCCCATATACCCATTTGGGACATGTTACCATAAGAGTCAAATCCCTTCCTCTCTTAGAGGCCTCATACTTAAATAGCCCTAAGAACCATTTATGGGTAGAGTTAAATTTTTGAATGCCTCAATTGTTTCTTATGGTCATGGTTAAAGTTTTCGGATGTCTCAATTCTAATCTTTCCACTTAAAAATTACAAAATAGATGACAAATTATATAATGATCCATTTTGGATCACTCAAGCTAAAATGAATAGATCATAGCAGCACTAATATAGAACATAGTTTTTACAATGAAAATTGTTATATACTGTTAAAAAACCAAAAATCTTTTAAATTACAAATTCTAAACTATAATCAAGATTGAACCTTTCTTAGTCCTTTTAAGTTGTTCAAAACAATCCTTAAAGTGTACTTCAAGAAATACCGTTAAAAAAAAAGATATGAATTTTTGAAATCACATGTAATATATGATGAACAAAAAAAAATATTATAAATTTTCAAAAAGCTAATCTCATTTTCAACCATCTATCACTCTCATTTCCATACTATACTGAACATTATACTTAAGAATAAATGTGAATCATAATAAATATTCATAATTCAATACCTATTATTTGTTTTCGGAATTTAAAGAATAAATTAAAAAAAAAACAATAAAATTTGTTATTTCCCTGGCAAAACATATCTCCTAGACCAAACTTCTTCTCCGACTATCTCCAAAAGGACGAACACAATAGATCGCGAAGCTAAGACACCAATGTCCCAAGAACTAGAAGAGATGAAGGAGATGCAAGATAAAGAAAGTTGGA
>APFE030464102.1:0-10416 GCA_000404065.3 Pinus taeda | reverse complement strand
AATGACCATGGTTCATTCTGAAGGGCATTGAGAAGGGGCCTTCTAGCCCATTCAAACAAAAAAATAATTTTTATTATTATGAAATTTTCAAGAGTAATTACAGAATGAATAAATAAATGTTAATTTCTTTTGAATACGATGAATGTCTTCTCTTCTATGATGAACATGAAATACATGTAAATTCTTCTCTACTGTGATGAATATAAAAGACATGTAAATGCTTTGGCATGCACATATCTTCTAGTCAATCTCTGCAAAAATAATATTTCTTAAAACTCAGTGAACTTTCTATATAGTGTAACAAAAAATACATAAATTCCTATAACAAAAAATCTGCAGTTAAGATTTAATATTTATTTATGTTTCTTCGGATAAGGCAAAAAAAAATTAAAATTAGAGATCACCTATGTATCCTAAAGCCCCTCAAAGCCCCTCAATCAGTGGAGTTGTCTGCTCCCTGCATCCATTCCTATGGAGAGCCGGCCACACCGCTGGCTGAAAATGAATCTACAACATCAAATCATCAAATTGATAAGATTCACTGGGTTATCCAATTTTAAATGTATAACGTGATGAAAACTCAGAAACTTTAGCTATAGTTGCATTCACATAAAACCGGATGAAGCTGTTGCTGCTCGCTCAGAAGATATACCTTTTTGTACCCAATTTGTTCCACGCGCAGGGTCGGTCCCACTGGCACAAGTAAGGCGTTGTAAGGTTGGGATGGGAATAGGTAGAGGCACAGACACATGTTCTCCATATAACCCTCCTTCCATTTATTTTCTTTGCCACTCTGGATCTCCCTCCATAACACTCGGCACACTAATCACTTAGAAAGGGAGAAGGATCTCCATCCCTCATTAATTCTCTGAAGAAAAGAGCAGAAAAATAAAAACAAAATCCTCATACCCAATACCATAAAAACACCCTCATTCGTAATCCTAGAACAACAAAGAAAATACCAAAAAGCCCTCATACTCAATCCTGGAAACACAAAGCAAATAAAGGCATGCGAAATATATATATATATATATATTTGTAAAGTTGGAATGGGAATAGGGTCATGGACTCCACCTCCTCCACTACACTCCATGAACTGCTCGTCTTCTCCATATGACCGTAGCTGTCACCGTCCGAGTGGATCGTTGCCACCACCAGGTCATCCACCTTCCATTGTCGCTCTGGATCTCCTCAATAACTATGTTGTTTGAATGTGCATCCATTGTCAGGGTATTGAAGTAGCACATCGTGGGGTTCAGCTGCTCTGCCAAATCATTAAATCAAAACCCAATTCCTTTGTGAGAAAAACCTTAACAAGTATAAAAAAAAACAAAATAGTGCATAATTAAAACCTTAACAGGTATAATAAAAACAAAACAAAAATGAATAATTTGGAATCCAGCATGATCTACAGAAAGAAAATTTAGAATGAAAAGATTGGACGAATATTACCACCATTTTTATCTTGTACTGTCCTGTCCACCTTTAATTTGGAATCCAAGATAGCCATGCCCGGCATAATATAATTTTGGCACAGTAGTACTAGTACAGGTCTCTGCATCACGTCATGTGAAAAAATAAATGTATTCAGTTGAGATTCCCCTGAAATCTATGTGTCCTCTGCATATTTGATACATGCTATAACCGCTTAGCTCCCAACATAACTCCTGCACCACCATATAATATACGATTCAATTATTTAATCCTCCCAAGTTCTAAAAGATAAGTTACACATTTTCTACCGACATTTATCAGACCTGCTTGTTTCGGCAGTGCAAGCCAAGTTCCATGGCCCTATTTATTAGCATCGTATAGACCTCCTCTTTTGGGCAGTGCAAATCAATTTCCATGGGTATCGGGGAATTGAAGTGCAGCGGTGGGCATGGGTATCAGTGGTTGGGCTTATGGTTGCTTCCATCCGTGACGAGAGGCAGGAATTGGCTTGAAATGAGCATAGCAGAGCAGAGCAGGCCAAGCATTCTGCTAAGAACGACCCCTAACATTGGAACAGTGAGATGCATTTCAGGGACGTTGGGAGCCACCACACAGACAGAGAGAGACCTGCATATATGCAACCACAACCACAACGAATAAGGTTAAGATTCATAATTATGCAACTCCACTCTGTTATAGCTTGAAAAGGGCCGATGCCAGACCAAATTAGTTCCCGCTAATCCTACTCATCATTGGGTATATATTTGAATATATAGCCAGAAAGATGCAAAGAAATGTACCTACTCTACTTGGGATTCAATCCTTGGGCACAGCTGTGGATTCGAAAACTGATGATGTAGGTACCAACACCAATACCAATTCATATCATATTTAAGTTAAGCTAGGGAATTCAATAATACTTGAACAGAGCGAGCCAATTGGATCAAATTACAAAATTCATATTGAACCCTCTAATGTATGTTGTCACTTTGTAATTCATATTGAGCCCTGTAATTTAATGTAATGTATGTTGTCACTTACTAAGAACATTTAAAATTTGTGCATCAAGATTAAAAAAAGGGAAACCCAATGAAAAGAAAACATATCTTACAGGTACGGGAAGGATTGAGAAGGATGTGGGTGGATATCTCCTCATATACCTGCCTGGGATTGAACCCTCCTTTCGCTTCTGTTCCTGCTGATTAAAAATTGAATTTTATTGATTTGATGTCATGTCTACCTTCACCTCCTCCCAATACCACGCAACCAGCAACACATACAGACCAGACCAAACCAAACCAGACTCATACAAAACTCATACGAGACATGACATGACATGACATGGAGCTCCAAGACAAGACCAGACTCAGCCCCGCGTAGGTAGCCATGGGAGGAGGAGGAGAGGAGATTCAGAAAAGGTAGAGAGTGGGACAAGGATTGGAAATAAATAGTACTGGTTGGATTCAACGGTCCTGCTTTTCCTGACTACCACCTCTCCAAAAGAGCATTGCCACCTCTGCAACGGTCGTGCTTTTCTCGACTGTGAAAAATCACTTCTCTTCACTGCCACCTCTGCAACGTTCGTGCTTTTCTCGACTGCGAAAAATCACTTCTCTTCACTGCCACCTCTGCAACGTTCGTGTTTTTCTCGACTGCGAAAAATCACTTCTCTTCACTGCGACCTCTGCAAAAGCAGACGTGGAAAAAGCATGTTGGATTGCGACATTTTGTTTGTTGTTTCCAATAGTAGTCATAATGGAAATTCAAAAGGATTATTTAAAAACATGGTACTACTAATGGAATTTCAAAAGGATTATTTAAAAACATGGTACTACTAATGGAATTTCAAAAGGATTATTTAAAAACATGGTATCAAATTTGTTGTAAACAAAATTTTAGTTTTTCTTTTTAACTAATTTGTTTTCTTAAATTTGCAAGTTTCCAATAGCACAGTATCCAAATTTGTAATAAATTTGTAATTTGCTTTTCCCTTAATAATAGCAGAGTATCCAAATTTGCAATTTGCTTTTCCCTCAACCCAGTTTTCCTAGCAACAATAAATTGAAGAACACACAAATTTGGATGATGTAAATTTACCGAGTTTCTACGATGACTTACACAACAAATCCCTCTTCCTTATATTGACAATATTATATAAATTTCTTATCAACAAGGGAGCTGGACACTACCTGAAAGCATGACCTATTCTAAGAACTTTGATCAACACTAGTTGAAAGAAAAAATAAAAACAAGAGAATTTAGAGTATTTCTTAAGAAAATGAAATAATGATTACCATCATTGACCAAGAGTAAGTTCAGGATTGATAATTGCAGTGTAGCCACTCATGAGGTGCCTCTAAGAAGAAGAAAAGCCATAGTTGGCTAGACTAAAGGAGGCGGTTGTGAGAAAGTTCAATCGTTCCAAAAAGAAGAAATAAACAAGCTATTGAGAGGAAAAGAGAGTATACATTAGAAAAATATTTGAAGAAACTAATTGAAAGAAGAAAAGCATGATACAAACCCTTGATCAAATTGTATAAAATTCAGAAAGGAAAAACTTAAAAGAGGATCTAAGCTATTTGATTATATGGACCCTTGTCAATCTACAGAGAAGACGTTCTAGTGTAGTGATGGGTCAAGAAAGTGCCAAACATAATTGAGTCAAGAGATGATGAATGATTGGATGTGGAAGAGGTAGAAACTACAACAATTCCTAAACTAGATGAGATATGAATATGGTGGAGGCAGGCTTGGGAGCTTGCATATGTTTATAAAGTATGAAAATTGTGGAAGTCAATGAGTGGACACTAGAGATATGCAATACTTAGAATGTTAAATCCAACAAGACCATGTCTTGATATTGATGAAATCCCTCAATTCCATCTGCACAATTAATTTGGTCTAGCCTTAGTTTGGGGTCAACAAAATGAAGATTGTCAATTTACTAATAGAATTTAGATATAAATGTTAGAGATGGAAGGCACTTGGATCAACGTTATACTTGAAGGAGGAGATATTAACTTTCTTACACAATATGAAAATCTCATGGCAAGAATCCCTCACCGAATTTAATCATTGGAAAAGTTAAAACACATCTGACAGAGGGGTTCAATGGAGATACTTAATGCATAAAAAAATGGTGGTCAAATATAAAAACCAAGACTATTAAAAATAAATAGTAACAAGGTTCAATGAAGATACATAATGCATAAAAAAATGGTGGTCAAATATAAAAACCAAGACTAGTGAAAATAGGTAGTAACAAAAGAACACAATGTCAAAAGGCACATACTGAAACAAAGTTTGTGAGTGTACTAAGAAATTTTTTTTAACCTAGTTCAACTTTACATAAAATATTAATAGAATAAAGGATGAAATTAACACTTATTTCCTGCTTTTTTTTTTTTTAAACCAAGATGTTAAGCATGTCGTGGCATCAAAAATTAAGGAAATCGAACAACTTCCTATTGAGTTGGTTATATATTATGAGAAAATATTCAAGGACCTATTTAGTTATATCCCTTATATAAATGACAAGGATTGGCTTTGGAAGTGTTTCATTACTAAATTTCTTCAGAAAGTTAGGGTTCCTTTCAGAATGGAAAAAAATTATGTCTTGTGAAGATGCATTAAAGAAAGATCAACAAATAGAATCCAACAATATACATAGGTTTTTGTGACCTCGAAATGAGAATAGTATATATATGGTGCATAATATGTATGCACGAGGGCCATACAAATAAAATTGTAGTTACAAATAGTTGAATGACAAATATCAAGACGCTGGAGTAATTCAGGTCAAATATTGCTATGAAATTTATGAATATATGTTAATTTTAGATAACAATGGTATGTTCTATGCTTAGAAAAATTACTTCAATGTCCTTTTATTAGCCCAATGTTAATTCCACTTTTATTCTCAATAGAAATCACATAAACCATTAATTCACATGGACCATAACTGTAGATAGAGCATAAACAATAAATGCAGAAGACAAGTCAAGACAAGAGAACACCAATATTCGGCTAAAGTCAGGGAAAAATCACCAAGATGGGGAAATCCTTAATCTATCCTTCTTATTATCAAATATCAAATGTTCAACAGAGAGAGAATGTCCAATATAGTACAAAGTCAAGGTCAATGTGACTTGACTTTTGCAAATTACCCAAACCAATATAAATATGATAAGCCTGATGAAGTTCCGCAATTTTGGAAAGTCAACAACAATCAATGTGCCCTAACCAGTTAACAGTAAATGGTCAAGATACCTCTTTTTTGGCTTGTTTAAAGTCAATCAAACTCAGCCTTCAATGCAAATTAAAGTCAGCCTAAAACATTCCTCCAAATTACAATCAAACTTGGTCCAAAGAGAGAGAAAATATAATCACACGGTTAAAAATACATATTTATTATAACTAATACTCATAGTTTAAATAATTAAATATATTGATTAGATTGTGAATTAATAAATTGTGTGAATGAAGTATCAAAACATATCAAATATTATTCAAAATATATTTATAATCTAATATGATATAAATAGAAGTATTAATTTTTTTTTGTACTTATTATTTTAAAAAAAAGAGTAAAATGTAGTAAATGTGTAGAGATAGTTTAATTCCAAATAAGACTTCCATAAATATGAGGAATTGGTTAGGGTATAAAAGCATTTAAATAACTAGTTTTTTTATGTTTTCAAATCCTTTTAATTTTGAATTTGTCATTTATATAGTTATGGTTTATTTTCCAAAGAATTAAAGATGTTTATTAGATTGGGAATTAATAAATTTTATGAATGAAATATGAGAATATATTAGATGGTATTTAAAATATACTTATAATTAAATATGATATAAATGGAAATTTTAAATTTATTTGGATACTTATAATTAAAATAAAAATAAAAATTGGTAAATGTATGGAACATCTAATTTAATTCCAAAGAAGACTTCCATAAATATTATGCAATGATTAGGAACCATTACGATTAATAATTTTTAAATGCTAGTGGTGGTGTATCATGGTATTGAAATTGCAACAGAAATAATGATAAATCATATCAAACATGGATAATCATTCTAATAAATTCAAGATTTTTAGTTTTCCATTCTTGAAACAGTTTTCTCCATGAATGTAAATTTGAGTTGATGAAGTTTTTTTAGTTGTAAGAGTAAATGTAGCTTCCAAAACCAAATTGTCTTACCACAATATTCGATGTACGCAACTTGTCAGATACCCGCTTGGCATAATACTAACAACTACCTACTATACTCCACTGGATCCTCAGTGTAGAATTTTAAGTTCAATTCATGGACTTAGTTACTACACTCCAAAATCAACCCTTCAACATTTCCTATGCATACATTACAACTCTGAGAAAATAATCAATCATGGGTATTCAACAAGATAAGATTATGCATTCGAGTTTCATTTCTTTGATGACTCTACACAAGCATTAATGGAAATGTTGTCATATATACACTATAGCTAGCATTTCCATATATCATGATCATAGTCCTAACATCATAGTCGAAAGTATCACTAAGATATATCTTGTGCAATATCAATCATAGCGACTAAATAGCTAAAACAGGCCTCAATGTATGCAATTCACCCCATGATGCATAATGCATAGCATAGATAACTTGAACCATGGGCTATACAATTTCAAACCCTAAAAAACATAATTATTCATCATACAGACTTGTCTCATGCATAAATATTCATCATCTTAAGAGCCGAGATAAATATTCCTTATCTTCATGTGATTTCTTGTTTTCCTTTCTATTAGTAACCAATGGTCATTGCCTAGTATATATCATTATTTTGGAATATTTTACTAAAATATAAAATGTTGTAAAATATTGGTGGTTCTTTCAATGAATTGTCAAATATTGTAAAATATTAGTGAGTCATTCAGTTAATTATAAGATCTTGTAAATTATTGGTGAATCCCTCATTTAATCTTTACATCAAGTTTTTTTTCCTTCTTATGCATTGATTCTCTAAGAGAAAAATAGTTATCCAATTAATTAGCTTCAAATAAACAAACATATTTAGGATTTGATGGTTCATCACCATCTATAAGTTTTTCAACTCCTTGGTGTGTAGCTATTATAGTAACTATTGTGATTTATTCTTCAATAAAAACTCAAAATGCTCAAAATGATTCACTAAAGGACAAAATATGTAATGAAAGATAATTTCCTATATCATAAAAAAATAAATTAACACAAACTCATATAAAGCCATAGTTTTCAAGTTCAAAAATACAGCCCACAAAGAAAAATGTTCGTTACATAGTATAACATGTTAAAAGATAAGCATCATCAAAGGATTCCAACTTCAAAAATGATAATACACTAAAGAGTTTCTCATCCTCTACTAATTACATGTATTTCTCCTTTAGCCTTTCCCTCAAATATAATTTCATTAAAGGAATGTTGTTCCCATGACAATAGATCCCCTAAAATGAACACATAAGAAGCTAGAGAATGGGTCATTTTTCCATACAGATAGTCAAGTAGAACATATTTCCCTTTACTACTAAACATATTGAAACAAAATACAAGATCAATAGTGGATTCTCTTAAAAGTCAAGAATCTTAGGTCATGCGAGAAAGTGAATTACAAATTAATTTTTTTTCCTTAAACCATTAGATATATAAAAAAGTAAGCATAAAAAATAACATAAGGCTTCTTATTCAAGAAATAATGTTAACATTAACCCAACACTTTTTAAATAAATGATAATTAGATGAAACCACGCATTAAAAAAATGGCTCATTGAACAATAAAACAAGAACTATAAGTGTTTAAGGGACTAATAAAATTAAAAAAAAAAAAAAAGCACAAAAATTTAATCTTGAAAAATGCTTCATATTCTTGGCCAAGATATCAGATCTAAACGTTAAAGAAATTTCATGTACATGAATGACTATGTGCATAGAGCAAATATTCCTAAATGTATTACATATCATTTAATGGTAGGATATTATTTTTGTCAAGAGATATGTTCTATATTCATGAGACTGTATCTTTCATCTGCAACAATGGAGAAAAGAGTGACAATTTAATATTTGAATTTAAGAGATGATTTTTAAATTAACTTGCATACCTCCAACTCCTCCTCCTCCCCCTCAACATCCACCTCCTCCTCAATCTCAACCACCTTCTCCTCCTCCACCACCTCCATCTCCACCACCTCCATCTCCACCACCTTCTCCTCCTTCTCCTCCTCCACCACATACAAATCCCCCATGAAATCCTCCACCACAACCTCCACCTCCACCTCCTCCTCCACGACCTACACATCCCCCACCACCTCCTTCAACACCACCTTCACCTCCACCTCCTCCACAACCTCCACCTCCTCCTCCTCCACCTCCTCCTCCTCCACCTCCACCTACACCATCAACTCCTCTTTCTGCTCCTCGACCTCGACCTCCTCCTCAACCACCTCCTCTACCCCCACCTCCACCTCCACCTCCTTTTCCTCTACCTACACCTCAACCTCATCAACCACCTCTACCTCCCCCTCTGCCTCCTCCTCCACCACCACCTCCAAAACAACCTCCTCCACCTCAACCACCACTTCATCTACATCCACCTCCACCATCAACTCCTCTACCTCTGCCTCCACTTCCACCATCACACTACTGACTCTGCCACCACTACCTGAAAAAAATCCACCTCCTCCCCCACCTCCTCCTCCTCCTACACCTGCACCAGCACCTCCTCTAGCTCCTCCACCTCCACCTTGACCTACACCTTAACATCGCCGACTCCACCACCACCACCTCCACCTCCACCTCCTCCTCCCCCATATCCAACTCCACTACCTCCTCCTCCTCCTCCTCCACCTCCACCTCCTCCACCATCTCCATCTTCACACCGTCCACCCCATCCTCCACCAGCTCTAGCTACATTTGCTCCACCACCACCACCTCCTCCTTATCCTCCTCCTCGTCCACCTCCTCCCCATCCTCCTCAACCTCCACATCCACCTCCACCTCCTTCTCGTCCTCCTCCACCTCCACCTCCACCTCCACCTCTTCCTTCAACACCTTCTCCTCCTCCTCCTCCTCCACATCCACCTCCTCCTCAATCTCCACCACCTTCTCCTCCTCCCCACCTCCATCTCTGCCACCTTCTCCTCCTTCTCCTCCTCCACCACCTTCTCCTCCTTCTCCTCCACCGCATACAAATCCCCCATGAAATCCTCCACCAAAATATCCACCTCCTCCTCCTCCACCACCTACACATCCACCACCACCTCCTTCAACACCACCTTCACCTCCACCTCCTCCACCACCTCCACCTCCTCCTCCACCATCAACTCCTCTTTCTCCTCCTTGACCTCCACCTCCTCCTCAACCACCTCCTCTACCCCCACTTGCACCTCCACCTCCTCCACCTCCTTTTCCTCTACCTACACCTCAACCTCCTCAACCACCTCTACCTCCCACTCTGCCTCCTCCTCCACCACCACCACTTCCACCTCCACCTCGTCCTCCTCCTCCACCATATCCAACTCCACTACCTCGTCCTCCTCCTCCCCCACCTCTACCTCCTCCACCACTTCCACCTTCACACCGTCCACCCCATCCTCCTCCAGCTCTAGCTACATTTCCTCACCCACCACCACCTCCTCCTTCTCCTCCTCCTCCTACACCTCCTCCCCATCCTCCTCAACCTCCACATCCACCTCCATCTCCCCATCCTTTTCCTCCACCTCCTCCGCATCCTTCTCGTCCTCCTCCACCTCCACCTCCACCTCCACCTCTTCCTTCAACACCTTCTCCTCTTCCTCCTCCTCCACATCCACCTCCTCCTCAATCTCCAGCACCTTCTCCTCCTCCACCACCTCCATCTCCACCACCTTCTCCTCCTTCTCGTCCTCCACCACCTTCTCCTCCTTCTCCTCCTCCACCGCATAAAAATCCCCCATGAAATCCTCCACCACAACCTCCACCTCCACC
>APFE030464101.1:0-11826 GCA_000404065.3 Pinus taeda | reverse complement strand
ATGCAATCATGAAGGGTATGGAGAGGTTGGGGGATAGAGTTGAGACCATGGAGAGAAAGTCCTCTTGGGAAGGGAAAACAAGCAACACTACTAGGAATCCCAATTTTAGAAAAAACCAATACCCAAATGCTGGGAGGACTGGTCGTGATCAGAATATCAGACCTCCATTTCAAGAAAAATATGCAGAGGCCTCAACCACTAGTGAACAAATAGAAGATCCCCACATCAATCTAATGGGTTTGGACAGTGAACAACAAGTATTCTTAACACAAGATGATCAACAAGCCCAAGAATACAAACAATTCCAAGCAAAATATGGTGAGTCATTTGATTTTAGAGAAGGGTATGACACAGCAGTCTATAAAGTACACAAACAATACAAGTTAAGAAGTAGAACCATAGATGTACCTGAGAATAGCAAACAAACAACGACAAACTGCTCAAAAAATCTAGTGATAAAGCTGTCTTAACAGAGTCCTCAGATAAAAAACTCCAAAGGGAGGTCACAGTGGATGATGTATCTGATATACAGCCTCTAGTAAAACCTACATCTACACCCTTTCTTCCAACAGAAATCTTGGGTAGGCCTCTAGAAAACAGACCTAATTCGGACTTACCCCAAAACGGTGTACCTGACCAGGACAAGGTCACCCAAAATTCGGTAGAAAAGGAAAAACTTGTTGCTTACAATATAAAAGTTTAGATGGAAAAGCCTTTCAATCTTGAAACAGAAATTGGTGAACTGAAAATAGCAATTCTTCTTTTTGAACTAGCCAAACATGAGGTCTTCAGACAACAAATCAATAGATCATTACAGGTACCAGAAAATAGGGATGCAGTTAATATTCTGGATGATCAACCAGAGCTGATTTTTAGCTCAGAAGTCAATGGCAAATCAGTGGATGGAGGTACCCCTCCATTTTATGTGAGCCTAAACATCCATGACAAGGTGCTACAAAATGCCATGTTTGACTCAGGGGCCTCGCATAACCTAATGCCCAAATCAGTAATGGAAAAACTTGACCTATACATCACCAGACCCTATAAAGATTTGTTTTCATTTGATTCTAGCCAGGTGAGATGTTTAGGCCTAATCAAAGACCTTTGTGTATCCCTAGTCCAATATCTAGCCAAAACAATTTTAATGGATGTGGTAGTAGCTGACATTCCACCTAAATATGGTATGCTCTTATCAAGATCATGGGGTTCCAAACTCCAAGGATCTCTGCAACTAGACATGTCATATGCCACAATTTCAGTCTTTGGCCAGCCAAAGAGATTATACCGAGAAACACTGATGAAATATGTGGTCAACAGTCAGGAGAAGCCCCAAAACTTCCCAATCTACTCCATTCATTCAGACATGGACTCATTCATACTGTACAATGCTGATATGTGTCCCAAAATTGAGGTCAAGCTCCTAAAAACAACAGAAACGAGGCACATAAATGTCTACTGCTCAAGATCAAAAGATCACTGATGTGAGCAAACCTACACATTCTGCTGATAATATATCACAAGAATCACCAAAACTAGACCAGCCCACTGAACAAATCTGTAAATCCATGGAAATAAACATTGATCAAGAGATCTTGTGGTGTTTAGAATTTGATGGGTCACTAAACAAGCTAGGAGTAGGAGCAGGGGTTTGGATACACAATACTCAAAATGACCATGCTCTAGGTCATGCATTTAGGCTTAACTTCAGATGTACAAACAACATGGCCGAATATGAAGCCCTTTTTCTAGGTCTCAAACTGATTAAGAGTCTTGGAGTGAACAAAGTTTCCATATTGGGTGATTCAGACCTAATTATACAACAGATAAAGGGAACTTTTGTCACAAATGATCCCAGTCTAAGGTCTTATACGATAGCAGTAACAGACTTGCTCAGCAGCTTCTTGGAATATCAGCTCACCAAAATACCTAGGAGCCACAACTTTCATACTCATAGTTTGGCAACTTTTGCAAGCACCTGTAAACTTCCTTTTGGGCCTAACCACCAGTTCACTGCTGAGATTAAACACAGGCCTTCTGTCCCAGACAATGTAGATAATTGGCAAGTATTTGAGAATGATACTTAGATAAATAATTTTTTGACCATGAAGGAGGAATTCTCAAACTTAAACATAGACACAAGCATTAGGGATGATCAACACCAAATTGATGAGCTGAACACAAGTATATCAGCTGAAACAACAAATCTGATATTACATCCTACAACCTTTGACTCTGCCAATTTACAGAAGCTAAAATTAGCAGATCTTGATGAAATTATTGAAGAAGAAACTGAAGTAATTCAACTAAGGGATAATTTCTTGCCCACAGGTCTTACTCCTTTAGAAGACATTTTTGATTCAAATGATCTCCCTAAGAAACCAAAGATGCAACCCATCAATGCAGAAATTGAGGAGTGTAATATTGGGACCACTGAAAATCCCAAAATGGTCAAGCTTTCTAGAACCTTACCTCCTGATAATAAATCAGAATATATTAAATTGTTCAAAGAGTTTCAAGATGTGTTTGCCTGGAGTTATGAGGACCTTAAATCCTATGATACTACCGTTATCCAACACACCATACCCCTGAAAGAAAACCAGAAACCTTTTAAACAGAAATTGAGAAGAGTGAATCCAGTCCTTCTTCCCCTAATTGAAAAGGAAGTAAAACGAATGTATGAAGCTGGAACCATTGCACCTATAAGATTTTCTGAATGGATTTCTAACCTTGTACCTACAATAAAGAAAACTGGGGAGATAAGACTTTGTGTTGATTTGAGAAATTTGAACAAAGTCTCTCTCAAAGACCACTACCCCTTGCCAAAAATGGATCACATCTTACAAAGTGTAGTGGGAGCTTCAAGGATCTCACTACTGGATGGCTTCTTAGGATTCATTCAAATTTTAGTTCACCCAGATGGTCAAGATAAAACAGCTTTCACCACACCTTGGGGAACTTTCAAATATGTCAAAAATGCCTTTTGGACTCAAGAATGTTGGAGCCACATTTCAGAGGGCAATGGACATAGCCTTTGCTAACGAAATCCATGATTTCTTAGTCATATACATTAATGATCTAACAACCTTCTCAAAATCAGACCAAGAACATTTAAAACACCTCAGACAAGTGTTATTAATTTGCAAAAAGTATGGCATTTCTTTGAACCCAAAGAAATCACTATTTGGCCTGGAAGAAGGAAAACTCCTAGGCCATATAATTTCAAAAGATGGCATAAGAATTGACCCTGATAGGATTCAAGCTATACTTCAGGTCCCTCATCCAAGAAACATCAAATAATTACAAGCCTTTTTAGGGAAGATTAATTTCCTGAGAAGATTTATTCCTAACTTGGCTGAGCTGATAATATTGTTGAACAATATGCTCAAGAAAGATGCCTAAGTCAAATGGACAGGTTAAGCCAAACAAGATTTTGAAGAAATCAAGATAGCTTTAATAAAAACACCTGTTCTTACAAGCCCCAGATTTGATAGATATTTTATAATCTTCTCCTTTGCGTCTGACCATACAATTACTGCTATCTTACTGCAAAAAGATGACTTGGGTTGTGAAAAACCTATTGCCTTTTTCAGTAGAGCCCTTAGGGATGCCCCACTCAAATAGCAGATCATGGAAAATCAAGCATATGCACTTGTCAAAGCCATAAAGGATTTCAGAGTTTATATCTTATACTCTCACATAGTTGCATATGTGCCCAATGCAGTGGTCAAAGACATTTTAAATCAAGAAGGAATTGAAGGTAAGAGGGGCAAATGGATTTCCATCATTCTGGAATATGATATAGAAATCAAACCAACAAAACTTATAAAAGGACAAGGGCTAGCTAAACTAATGACTGAAACTAATTTCCAAGCCCTTGACATCAATGAACTGGATAACAAACAGGAGATGGCGACTCCACAGATCAATCAAGCCCTTTTACAATTGCCTTGGTATGCTGACATATGTTTTGTATTATTAAACCTGCAAGCTCCTCCAGGGTTATCCAGAACCAAAAAGAGATTTCTAAAAATGAAAGCTTCAAAATTTTGTATAATAGATAATGTTTTATTTTGGAAAAATCATGAAGGTGTCCTGCTTAACTGCCTAACTTCAGAGGAAGCTGATAAAGTCCTTAGATAATTTCATGCAGGAGATTGTGGAGGGCACTTATATTGGAAATTCACAGCTGATAAAACCCTGAGGGCTGGCTTTTATTGGCCCTCCCTGTTTGTTGATTCAAAAAAGGTTGTGATGACATGTCATAAATGTCAGATCTTTGAAGGGAAGAAAAAGTTGCTTCCCTTACCCCTCAATCCCATTTCAACTGAAAAACCATTTCAACAATGGGGCTTAGACTTCATTGGGGAAATTCACCCTTCATCCTCAGGCCAGCATAGATGGATCCTGACAGCTACTGATTACTTCACCAAATGGATAGAGGCCATACCTTGCAGACAAGCAAATGACTCAATTATCATACAATTCCTAGAAACCAATATCTTGTCTAGATTTGGCTACCCAGAGAAAATCATAACAGACAATGTAGCTGCCTTTAAATCCAAAAGAATGATCAGCTTCTGTCACAAATATCATATCACCCTAGGTCATTCAACAACCTATTACCCTCAAGGAAATGGCCTAGCTGAGTCCTCCAATAAAAGCCTAATTAACATCATCAAAAAGGTCTTGGAGGAGAACAAAAAGAATTGGCATAAGAAGCTGGTAAATGCACTATGGGCAGATAGGTTGACCACTAAAAGATCTATTGGTACTAGCCGATATGAATTGGTGTATGGCCTGGAAGCTGTGTTCCCATCATCTCTCGGGGTCCCTGTGATCAAATTGTTGCAGGAAATACAAGCTAAACCCAATGATATCCAGAGGAGGATCAATCAAACAATTCACTTACAGCAAACAAGGGAAGAAGTGTATCAGAGAACCTAGGTTTTACAAGAGAAGCTGAAAAAGGTGTTTGACAAAAGAACAAAAGCTGAAGACTTTTTCATAGGAAACAAAGTATTGAAATGGGACTCTAGGAGGGAAGACAAAGGGAAACATGGCAAATTTGACTTTCTGTGGAAAGTGTTAGTGTCAGTCTTTCCAGCCTTCCTCCAGTTATCAAATATTCTCTTATAATGTGGTCTCAAAGTGTCAAGGTCAAATTTTGTCATTTCAAAGAGTCTTCAAGAAAAATTTGGTCACTAGGCATTAGGTCTAAGGTTTGTTTTCACTCCTTCTAAAGTTGTCCAAATGTCGGTCTATGTCACTATTTAGCTGAGTCCATCATCATTCATAGGGTTGTCATTATCATGTCAATGTCTAATGAGTCATTTTACACCTTGTTCATGCTTCAGTTGCGCCTAGGTAAGGTCATTTCCGTCTCCCAGGGTTTCGAAGGCAATTTCTCTTTGAATGGCCAAATCATCAGCAAAACTTGTATCCAGATGTTCATACACCTTTCCCTATCCTTAATGTACCTTATTAAACACTTCCCATCACTGAGATCCCCCAGATTCCTCATTTTTGCACAAACCCTAGTTTCTTGCTACAACTTGGCAATTTTCTAGGTTGGGCCTGTGTTTTGCCCTTTTGGACCCCTTCCCCTCACTCGATCTCTGAGATTCCACTTTCCCCTACTTCCTAACATCCCTCCCTACTTCCAAAAATTTCCCCAAGAATATAGAAGCCCCTTATCCCCTTCATTTCACTTCATTTCGACAAACTCCCTTGTTTCACACATCGGGATAAGTTTCACTCAAAAGGTGTTTTAGAGCAATCACAGATTAATTTTGGAAACCTGAGAGAGGTATTTGTCCAAAACATGCCAAAGAAGAAAAACCTCCTTCACTTTTTACACAAGTGTCATGGTTTTAGAGAAATGTCAAAAATATCGTTGCCTCAGGAGAATCAAATGCACCTCTGAAGTGACCTTGGGAAAATCAAGTTGTATCCTAGCTTGGTTGGCCAAATGACTTTCTTGATGAGTAAAATGATAACTAGACACAATTATATTTCGAA
Organism: Pinus taeda; assembly: GCA_000404065.3. Classification (NCBI taxonomy): domain Eukaryota; kingdom Viridiplantae; phylum Streptophyta; class Pinopsida; order Pinales; family Pinaceae; genus Pinus; species Pinus taeda. The sequence continues at coordinate 5,808 of APFE030464101.1, read as the reverse complement.
TGAGCTATCATGAGATCAATTTGGAGTTGAGGAAGGCATTCAAAAGCTGACTGCAATAACACTCTGCCTTGAGGCAGCCTCATTTGGCACATTTTGAGCAGTATTAGGAGATTTGATTTTTGACAAGGAAAATGAATTTTAAATTGAAAAAATCTACTTGGGTTGGAACGTAGACTTAGAGACCTTTCCAACAATCTATCCTGTGCCCAATTTTGACACCGGGAAGGCCTCCCAAAAGCATCTGAAAGTCGCGCTACGCGTAGGGCTCAAGCGCACTACGCGTTGGGGTTTTGGCTCAACACGTAGCGCGCCGTGCGCTACCCTTAAGTTCGGGAGGTCCATTTCAAGAAAGGTTTGAATTTTTGGATTTTTCATGACAAAATACACTTGCTCAGCCATGGCCAAGAAATTTCATGGAGATTTGAGCCACCAAAAGGTCAAAAAACAAGCAAAAAATGACCTTCTGCCACTTTTTGGACACACAGGAAGAAGTCTTGGGAGATTGCAATTTTGGAGGGGCAAATGGCCACCAAATTGAAAAATTCCACTTGGGCTGGAAATTAGACCTCCAGGCCTTTCCAACAAGCCCACTTGTGCCATGCTGGGAAGTGCCTCAAAACTGGCCTGAAAGGCGCGCTATGTCTTGGGAAAATTTGCCAGTTTTGCGCCTTCAGCTCAGGAAAACGCAACATTGACTAGTTTTTACTTTTTGGTGGGATTTTTCATCCTCTTTGATGTAATTTCATGATTGACATGGAAATTTTTACCTATTCTAGAAGATTCATTCATAAAATGGCAAAAAATTAATGAATGAATTGGTTTCCAAGTTTATAGAGGCAAGTTGTTTTGATTGCCTAGTTTGTAGTGCTCAGTTTAGAATTGGTTGAAACAGCTCCTAGAAGGAGGAGCTCGCCCCATAGAGATTAGGGAATGGTTTGACTTGGTCTATATATGTAATTTTTCATTCAGCAGCAGAGGTTGGACTCTTGGGATAACTTTGAGACTATATTGTACATATCTTATCAGCATTTTTGGCAAAGGAAAGACCAGGGTTTTGCAGCACTATTTGGGATCCATGTGGCTTTATGTCTTGATGGTGTGTTTCTCTCAGTACTTGTAAGTTGTGTATGTGCATCATCATCTCTATTGAATCTTCTCTTATTAAGCAAAATGAAGTGTTAATGTAGAATCCATGAAATTGCTATGCTCTGCCTTTAAATTTGTTTAATATTCTATGTTTTCTTCAGTTTAAGGAGAATCCTTGAGACCCCTTGCTCTCCTTAGCCTCTCACCGGTATGATCTATCCATCTCACTCGCTTCAAGGCATCAAAAAAATTTCCTATCTTGCCCCAAGTGGACCTCTGCAAAAACTGTGCCTCATCCCCGCACCCAAATTTGCCTTTCCCTTGATTTCAACAAAATTATAAAAAATCAATCCTAAACTCTTTGTACTTAATACCTAGCCTAAAATCAGTCATCAATTCGGTCATCTCGAGCCTTTTCGAATATCTTTTGCCGAGTTTTACCCGGAGAGAGCCCTCTCCTGTCCTCGTAGGGCTAGCTACGAGGCTGAGCGTGGTTTGATGTGGCCTTGAGTCTTGCCTTATTTCAGCCTAAGGTGGATTTGAGCGCTAAAAGAAAGGACCATTTGTAATTCAGGCTGTGTAAGGCAATAACACCTTTTTTCTAAAGAGTCTGGATGAGTCAAATAATGATGAAGGCCCAGTGAATGGGAGAATGCTCAAGCACTATTATGATCCATGCGCATAGTACAGTCACACATTGTACATAAATATCTATATTTCCAGCATTTTTCATTTTACAGTAGATAGATAAAAGAACAACTACAACAGATTTTGAAGAATGATCAGCAAAACTATATCAAAGATTACATAGATGCTTGAAAAGCTCCACAAACAAATTTGAGGAAGGTCTACAGAACAAAGAACCAATGATAAGCAGTGACACAGGTCAGCAAGACACAAAGTGGTAGTTCTTGAACAAATAAGGCCATATGACCTGTTGTTCTTGGCTTTCCCCAAGAAAATCCATCCCCAAGTGGATCCACTGTTAGGTTCCTATACCAATAGGTTTCATCTTTCATGATTGACAGTGGAAGGGCTAAATATGTTCATCATTGCAGGCTGCAAAGGTTCCATATTTTGTGTACATACTAGGAAAATTAAAAATGAAAAGAGGGTATGCCTTAAAAGAATAATCAAAAGGCAAGAAAATCAAATGGTTAAAAGAAAAGTGAAAATGAACCCCAAACTAAAGACCAGGAAAGTGGCTAGTCAAAATGCCACTACTATCTTTTAGCAGTGTCACAGTCTACAAATACTGACGCTAATCATACTTGATGGATGGCCCAACAGTCTAATCTGGACCATGCCATGTTTAAATTGCCTGTTGCAGAATAGAGAATGTTTCCTGTCCAAACAGCTCAAGCTTGGCAGATGACTACCTAGGTAGAGAAATGAGGGAGCCCAACTGCCTAATCTGGGTCCTTGGAAGAAATAAGGGTAGATTTAGATAGGAGGGCAGTCAAAAGAAAAAGAGAACAATCAGGGTATGCTAATTCAAGCTTAAAGTGAAGAAAAAATGTTAGGATTACTAGGTTGGGTAAGTAGTGTAAGGTTGCAGAAATGAAGGGCCATCATCAATTGGCTTATCAAGTGCAAGACTTATTCCATTCAGGGTATTGACATCATAGCAAAGGTTTGAGGACATAACATTGGAAGCATGTCTAATTTTCCCCTTTTTCCCCCAAACATAATTTACTAACATCCCCAAGGACCTTGAGATCTGCTCAAGTGTCCTGTTCCACTTCATTTCATGACAGAGTACCAGGTCAAACCATGAAGTTTAGTCAAGAGAAAGAAGCCACATTTTTTGTGTAAAAATCTTTACTCTCATTTCCCTCATCTTCCATTCCTAAGTTTTACTTCTTAAAACTTAGTCTTTTCCCCAACATTCACCTCACAAATGTCATATTAACAACTGATGTATTATTTAGCTCCCTAAGCAAAATTCCCTAAAAGTCTATATAAATACCCTCCCCCTAGCACTATAGCTATACAGCCCTCTCTTGGGGAATATTAAGCCATCAGGGGTTAATATTAACCCTCTTTCACCCTAAAACTATGGGTTTTTATTAAAACTTTGGTTAAAAAATAATAAACCATAGTCCCCGCCCTCATTAACCCTTCCTACCCCTTTTCTGCGAAAAAGTTTGTGTTTGTAATGTTTTTTAATTAAAAAATTATTAAACTAACCCGCTACCCTATGTCAAAAACCCACCGCACGCGCATTATATTTAAAACAATTAATTTAATCGGTGGGTCCCCCTGTCTTAACGTGCCATCGTATCGCTCTCCCTGCCAACCATCCAATCATGAATGACGCGATCCAACGATGGGCGGTCGATTTCACAGGACAGATGCCCGATGTTTTGCGTCCGGGGGATTGGCGGTTTTACCGCCGTACCCCCGCCACGCGTCGGCTTCCCGCAGTGTTCGGAGCGCTACCCCCTCATACCACTTACCCCCCTGGGGTGCTCCGGGGAATCCGCTTACCACCCATCCCCTCTCGCTGACTTCACACCCCCGTCAGCGTGACATCACCCCCTCGTCCGCCACCACTGCTCCACGTTGCCTCCACGTCGGCCATCCACCCGCCTACCGTGCCACCGTGTCACCGCCACCTGGCCACCCACGTCAGCCGCCACGTCACCCTGCCGTACCTGGACCCACCGATGACGTCATGCTAACGTCATCACCAAAAAGGCGCCAAAGGGCCAAAATTGCATAAAAAGTCGGGAAATGACCATTTTATGTCATTTTAACTTACTGTTTGCGGAGCGTTGTGCATGCGAAAGACGTCGATTGCGGCCAAAATAGAGAATTCGTCCACCAAAGTTGCTGCCGCCCTCGAAGTCAACTCAAATGCCTGCAATTGTCCCAGCTTGATACCTCCTGCACCGAAAAATCCAGGTATTTTCCACAGGCGACCTCCTTCACCCATATTTCTCCCATTTTTCTCCTAAATTCCTGTAAAAAACTCTGCAAAAGCTCCTCACAGTTAAATTGTCCACTGAAACTACCCAAAAACCTGGTAAACTCCCTACACACCAGAGCTTTGCAAAAGACCCGTGCCCTTCTGCGAAATTCACCATAAAAAGTAATTGAAGAAGTCGAGGTACCGGCTAAAAGCCCATACAAACTGCACCCTCATCCCTGTTATTAGAATTCCCTTTGAAAACCCAGCTAATTAGCTCAACACACTTTGGTTTCTTCCAACAGAGTGCCCCACAATTTATCAACCCTGTAAAGAGTTTCCTCATACTCTCAGAGCTGCTCACTTTCATACACAATTCAGTGGGCATTCCTCAGCCTTTGCACCAATCCTGAACTCAAGTAAAGCATCCAATAAACTTCAGACATGGCCACTCCATCTACTCTAGATGTTGCTCCTGTTAATCGACCCAGTAAGGAGCTTGAAGCTATGTCGCTTGTGGACAGTGATTTCCTCATTGCAAATTTTGTGGCAGAGAGGAACCATTTACAGACCTTCTGCCAGCTAAGGAACAATCACTTGGACAACAATGACATGTATGGCATTTGGGAGTCTAATCTACCTAGCTACTTCTTGCCATCTATTAATGTCTTTCCTGAAGTCATCCACCTATGTGCAGAAAATTATGAACAGAAGCTCAGAGCTGTAAAGTCTCCATCTGGGAGCATCCTCTTTTACATAACACAAGACTCCATCAATCAAATGCTGAATTACAAACAAACCCAGCTGCTATACCTTTTTCCCATTAAGTATTTGTTGGATGAGGGCTCCAAGCTCTCTAGCATGGACATTGCTGCAATTGCCAAAACTTTCATGAGAGCAGACTACCGGCCTTCTGGGCCACCTCCTTTTTCATATGAAAAGTTCAATGAGGTAGGCAAGTTGCTTGTGTACATGATATCCTCTGTCCTGGGGTTCTCCACAAATGAGCATGTTGATGAAACTGTTTTGGTCTTGTTATCTGCATATAGCCTTGGGAAGCCCCCTGCTATAAAATACAAATATGCCAAGTTTATTGCCAACAAGATACATGACCAACTGGTGAGGCTGGACAGGGAAGCAATATTCAAATATTCATCATACATCTATCACCTCTTCATGTACTATCAGACATATTTCTTCCAGTTCCACATCAAGAAACTGGATTCACAGGGTGAGAGGAGGTCTGTCATCTTCTGGTCTTCAGTTTTCCATCAAATCCAGAACTCTCCTTACTCCTACCGTGAATTTATTGACCAATTTGTCTATCTAGTAACATGCCTCTTGAAGAGGTATCCTCCTGCCACGTTGTCCAAAGATATGCAGAAAATATTACAGTTGTCCAGGAATTATAAAATAGGTGATTGGTATTTATACCAAAATCACATAGTCATCAGGATCTATGGCTGTGAGCTCTGTCCTTACAGGCTCCCAAGGTATGTGCCTATGATATTGTTTGCCTTGGAATACTATAGGCAACTCATCAATTCTGACCTTACGCACTTCCACAGTGCCAAGAAGAAATCCAATCTCAAATTCAGAGACCACCTAGGCCCCTTCATCATGAACAAGAAAGATGGTTTGCAAGAAGCTGATCAAATATTGGGGCAACAACTTAAACTCAAAAGGAGCTTCTAGTGGGTCCCTTATGACCCTGAAGGCTTTATCAGTGCTATGAGAGTCAAGTATAGGCTGCTAGCCTATAAACATTGTCCATATCCACAAATAGAACACTTTGCCAACCAAGATGAATG
>APFE030464092.1:0-21870 GCA_000404065.3 Pinus taeda | reverse complement strand
ACCCCTACACCAAATGGTGTGAAGTCTAATTGGTACTTCATATCAGTGAGATCCCCTCAATGCTGGTGGGTCCAACACCTTCAACACATCCCATTCAATGTAATTGTCATTAGGTCACAGCTTGAAATCTTTTCACCAATCGCACCAAGCTTATCAAGCATTTCTTTGATGATAGAAATAAAATTACTAATAGTTTTATTTAGGTATATCTTTTAAATACAACACATATATCTTTATTTTTCTTTGGTGAATGTGTCCATCTAAATATAGGATTTTGATTTACCAAAAATTCGCCTAACTTGATCATATATTTTTGAATTATAAACCAATTAAAATCTACCTGAATTATGTAGCAATAGCTTGATGGTTCCATAACAATTCTACAATTATAATATATAGCCTACACTTTTAAATTATAATTTCTATACTTGAGATTTTTGGTGAATATATTCACCTAAATTGAAGGTTCTTGTCCGTAAAAAATCATATTTTACCAAGTCATATATTTCGAATAATAAACAAAATAAAGTCACACTTTCTATATAAATTTTATTTTTATTTTTTTATTTTTAGTTATTAATTATTTATTTTCATGGAATCTGATTCTGAGGATGGTGCAGCACTTAATCAATGTCGTTTACGCTGCGGGGAAGGGCACGCAAGGGAAGGGATAGATGCAACGTCCGCCAATCACCCTGCCGCTGCGACATTCGACGCCACTCTCGTAAGTGACTCCAACTACCTTACCAATTATCGGTAAATAATAATTCATTTGTCTAGTTGTATCAACATTCGGCGTTCTTATCATAATTCCATATTTTCAAGAATATTCTGGGAGATCAATGGCTTCATCTAGATTTCCATCCATGGCTTCATCTAGATTTCCATCAAGGACACCATATCAACCAATTGATCTCGTTGTTATCCGTTATCCATCGGATTTTAGATTTCAGGATCCTGAAACTGCAATCTGGAAGAAGAATCCAATTGATTTTCCTGAAACTATAGTCTAGAAGAAAAATCCAATTAACTTCCCTGCTATATGTTATATTCTAGGATTAACATTGAAGCTATAAACATTCTTATCCTAATTCTAGTTTTCCTCGAGAATAACCCAGAATCCTACGGATTGCAAGGAGGTTAATAGGTTAATGGGTAGATCAGATTTTATAGGATATTTAATGCATTCGCATTCAGGAAGAAAAATCCAAATCCACAAATCCAATTGACCTCTTCACTATTATTTGTTAAATCGACAAATCCAATTGACTTCACTGCTATCGGTTAAATCCACAAATGATTCAATTGACTTCACTTCTATCTCTTAGGTTTTCTTATTTAAAACTACTTCACTGCTATGTGTTAGATTTTAGGATATTTTATGATCTGAATCTACCTCCAATCTAGTCCAGTCCGGTGCCGCCTGCTGCTACTTTACTTCGACTGGTTTACATGTAAGTGTGTCGTTCAATAGTCTATCATTGCCATTGTTTACATGTAATTATTTATGCATGTTCTTCCCTGCTAGGGACAATGATTTATTTTTGTTTTGGTTGGTTTATGACCAGGCTATACCATAACCAGCGGTAGCTTCTGAGCGACTGACTCAGAAGCTACGCATAAACATGCTTCTTGCACTCCAGTTACGCATGTACTGGGTTTTGTACAACATAGCCGACGCTCTCTAGCATGTGATAGACGAGTGAATGAATGAACAAATTACAAGTAGATTACGCACTTCAAAGAAAAGTTGTCCAACATAAATGGATTGAGTTTTTTTTCTTTTTTTCTTTTTTATAATTATTGAATGTGCATTACACTTAAAAACATCAATTTTCTCAACGCCACACCAAGTGGACGATGCAATCCATCAATTGACCTCAAAACTGCAATACAACGTCATATTTACAACGCCGGAGATGAAATAATTGCAAAATACGAGCATTATTTTTATATTATAATCAACATAGTATACTCTAATATACATTTAATTAATTATAATCAAAAGAGTATACTCCAATATGTTATAATCAGTATATGGTAATATATTGTAATCATTTTTTAATGGTTTTTGCATTTCGCATTAGTTTGACACGCGAACACTAGTCTCACATTAGTTTTATAACTATACTGTATAACAGAACTTTCTTTCCCTAGTTAAATATTTACGCCGCATCTTAAATTAAGTATTTTTTTAAATATTATTTGTAGTTATTTTAACCATTTTCATATTATTTACAATTATTTCATAATTTTAGCACAGATTATACAATTATTTTATAATATATCTTAGATTATATTGTATAAGCCATAATTTATTTATACATATTAGTAAGGTTCTGTACATTACAGGAATTGGTTGGAATCATAAATTTGAATGGTAAAACTCTCTACAATGGTGTCTCACAAAATTTTCAATTATCAAATTTAAATACATAATCAAAAATTAATTTTAAATAATAATGCATTTTAAATAACAAAAATCAAATCTAAACATATAAGCAAAATTCATTTAAAAAAAAAAAAAAATCATTTTAAACAACAAAAATCAAGATTAAATCAAAATTACAAACTTTAAAATACATCTGATAATTAAAAATTCTAAAATATATAATAGTCTATAAAAATATATAATAATTATGGAGAGGGAGAATATTGTATATTGTAATGGCAATGATGTAGAGTTTTTATGTTGCTTCACATTATTTTTATATATTTTAATCAATTTAAACTAAAAAAATTTAGTAATATTTAGCATTATTTTTATATTAGCCTCTGTCATAAGTTTATAATTATTTAGCATTCCTTTTATAGTCACTTAACTTTTCTTATTTTTACTTTTAAATAATAAAACAAATAAAAAAATATAATATATCTTCATTTTACTAGTGACTCATCAAAATTGTGACTTTGTCCATTGAAGTTATGTAAAGTTGAATATAAATTGTAATATTAAATTTACTATAATTATCTTTCAACTATAAATTATATAAATCATATATTTTTAATTAATAAATTCAAAAAGAAATTAAACAGATTTTGAGAGCATGATCATTTACTTAGAAGGGCTATCCACCTAAAAGGTTATAGGAGGATTTGGTATCTTCTTTAAGAAATGAAACATGTGAGTGGATTTTGAGAGCATGATCACTTATTTAGAAGTGTTATACACCTAAATGGTTATATAGGAGGATTTGGTATATTCTTTTCATTCATTTAAGAAAGTAAATTTCATATTTAACAAACAATGAATCATTTTTGCCAGATTCAACAAATATGAATCATCTTTGGCACCTTACAACTCGGCGTACTTATTTTCCTTTAATTCTTATTCAATTAGAGATGAATTTCCTTGTGTTATTTGGATCATTTCATTAAGACTCTTCCTATAATGGCTTAATATATAGGTAAATATCAACATTTTGTACATATTTAGTCGTTCTTATCATTGTACTCTTTCTATTAAGAATCTACTTACCCACTTGTATAATGACTTCTTCATTTAATATAAATTTGGGTTTTATCTAAGTTACTTCTTGGGATATAAGTCTATGCTTTGAACACATTGTTTTAATGTATTTTAAATTTTTTATCAATGTGGGTCTTCTGAGAAGTATGCATAATGGGTACTAGTTAGATGTGGAATAAGCAGCATCTACACTTGAAACTTTAGTAAACATATAAGGAGATGAGCAAAAAATACAATAAAAGAAAATAGTTTTCTTCTTTTCCTTCCAAAATTCATAATTATTATTTTATTATTTTAACTATTATTTTATTATTTTTCCTTAGGAGGCTAGTTTCAGGTTGAATTTCCCTTTAATTCCCATGCTTGTTTTTCTTTGGTTGATTATTAATTTGTTTCTTGGGTTTTGCCTAGTTTGGAATTTGCAGTATATTTATCTTGGTGTTTTCTTTTGTGTGTATAAATCCCAAGAGTTCATATTTTATCTATTGAAGATGTAATGCTATCATATGAGGAATGGGGCAGGTGGTTGCAGTTCCCGGGGTCACAATAGAGCTCAACAATAGGCACCTCAAGTTGTGATAATTACCATGTATTTGTCTCCCCTGATACTTAGAATGAAATCCACAGCTTAGACTTATGTATCATTCATGATAAGAAAACCTTCTCAGATTCAAAGATCCTAAAATATGTTGCCAGTTGGTTACCTCACCTAAGGCATACTTGGGAACGAAGGAAGAATTATTATTGTACCCTAATTTTGTATTAGTGGATAAAGACCTTGCTAGGTAGGATTTTCATGGAAAAGTAATATGAAGGATAAAACATCTTTTCTAGTTTGGAGGATGTCGAAAGGACCCAGAGAATATTGATGAGAGGTTAGCACACATTGAGTTCTATTTCCAGTATGAACCTCCTTCTCATTCTCCTCTAGGACCAAGTGCTAGAGATCTAGTTCATGTTACTTCATCATACACTTGAGTTTGAATGTTTATTTCCATTTTTTGTTTTATAATGCAATTATAGATACTTTAGTTATTTTATATTTGATATTTTTGGTGGATATGTTCACCTAAATTTAAGGTTCTTGTTCACCAAAAATCATATTTTACAAAGTCATATATTTTGAATAATAAACAAATTAAAGTGACACCTTCTATATAGAAACAACTTAGTGGTTCCATAGAAAAAGAGCCATTTCATCATATGTATTTAAATCACTCATAAAGGGATTGATCAACTTTAATATATACATATATGAATTAAAAACAGATATTTACAATGAAAATACATAACAATCACAAATATTTCCTAACAAGTAGAAATTCATATGCCATTTAGTAACATAGTCCTTTCCAATTTAAACCTAGGCCTATGGAAATTCATATCTTTTCAAATAACTTAAGGAAAAAATACAATGTCATAGCACACTAAATGAAAAAATTAATGAATTATGAATATCCCTCAATCATTATTTAACTAACTATCCATATTGTTGAATACAAAGGTACAAGAAATCTCCTCAAATAGTAAACATATTTCACACCCATAATTTACAATAAAAAAGCAAGGAATTTCATAAAATCCAACCAAAATAACTTTTTATCTAGTTTGAAAACTATATAGTCAAGTAAGGTAGTAAGTTGTTGGAATGGTTAAGTAAGTTAGCAAGTTGTTGGAATGGTAAATTACAAATTTGTTGATTAACTTAGCTAATTTGGTAACTTAATATGAAATCATGCCTTGAAGATTATTATTGATTCCATACCATATGGAAGTTCATTTCATAGATTTCAAACATATTGTAGATAGGATAAAATCCTTAAGAATGTAGGCATGTAGGAAACCTATTCTAGCCTTTTTTTCATAAAATATTTATTTCAAAGTATAAAGTGAGGCTTTTTATAATGTAAAATTTAATGTCCAATGCATATAGAAAAAATGAAATGTTTTCATAGGATGATAAGTAGAAATTCCAAAACAAATTTATGTGCAATATTTTTTTCATATATATCACCACATTCGTTTATCTCTCATAGTCAAAGATAGATATAAATCATAAACAAAAAATAAATTCTATAAGTAAATCACTAAAAATAGTCTTAACAATTATATAAATTGAAAAATATCTAAAAAACTAATTCAATTTGAGCACATTTCCACCAAACCATAGTTCCACTAAACAGTTTGTCAAAACATATCTCATAAAAAAATATTTTAAAATCTAAAATCCTAAACTATTAAGGTTTTTATTTATCTTTAGATTTTCATATCTTAATATTATTTTTATTTGTGTATGCATGTAAATTAAAATTATGCAGAAAATAGAGAAAAATAAAATAGTAACTCACAAACCACGATTTGACACAAGATATAACCTAGGAAACCCTTTTTGGATAAAACTCAACTATAGGTGAGGTTGTTATGCTCTCTTTCTCACAATAGAAAATGGTTGCAAGTACAAAGAAGTATGTCTTATGTCCCGTGGGCTACTACAATGCTCAAATCCCCTATATATTCTCTATCCCCTATCCCTCTCGGATATTTTTTCTCATCTCTAGAAGAAATTTGCAAAAAAAGAATGGAATCCCTTTTCCTCTAAGTAGCCTAGTTATAACAAAACTCAATAACCTACTATTGGTTAGGTTTGAATACCTCAAATATTGACCAGAGTTATAATATGGACTCTTCTAGAGTGTTCTTCATCACAATCAAATTGCTAGACCCTTTTACATGAGTTATTGGGGATGATGTGGCATCCTCTTAAATTATGGTGGTGAAAAGATGAAGATCAACTTCCAAGTGGAATAAATTTTTCACATAGACTTTGATTGAGGTGATTCTTGTGTCGTTTGAAAGGTATATGAGTGTAGAATAGGAAAATAAGGAATTATGCTAGGAAAAAAATATTTCTCCCCCAAAAAATTTCATTTGATGTATGAAAATGCACTTGGAAGGTTTCAGAACATGCCTTTGCCTCTGCAAGTCAGACAACGTTTTCAATATGATTGGATTCACCTCAGATTTTTTTTCCTAAGCTCTCACCAACCATTGTTTGTCCTCTTTATAGATTTTGATATCATCCCTTAAGTTCCTCGAGGTATCCATCTAGTCGAGAGAGTCTGCCCCTCCCCCTTAGTCAATTGATTTTTCTTCCTCATTCCTCCTTACCTCTTCATATATGTGTTGTGATTGATGAAAGTTATATTGCACAATTCATGTCATAATTCCTTTTGTTCTCATAATTTTTTTTCATTCATGCACAATTTTTAGATATATTATTAAAGAAATAAGCATAATCTTGACCATGAACTTGCTTTTATGGAGCTCCCATGGAAAATTAGTTGTAACAAACAAGCCATATCAATATTCCAGTATCAATTGATCATCAAGCTATTAACATTAATATAGGTTTTTGCATAGCTAGAAGAATATGTTAGTCCACACAGTTGATAGTACTATACTACATGATTCAATCACAAAGTAAGCATTTCTACGATGTTTGAGATTAATCAATTAAATCAACTTTTAGTAGCTAAACATTTATGTTATTAACTTTCTAGAAATCGATATGAAACTCCTTGCAAAAACCCTACCTTTATTTTCTCATGATAGATCCAATTAGTCTAGGTATCAAACTCAGATGATTTGGTACCACATTATAAAACCATCCCCTCCTAACCACTTGGATCATAGTTTGGGAGGAGGCTAGTTACTAGATTAGCCCAAGATCCAAGGTGTCATTAAGGAAATGGGGTCTGAATTTTTTTATCTTTTCAAGCATTTATAAATTTGTAAATAGACATCATTGATTCATCCATCTCATCAAGACAATTTCAAAAATATAAGACTTTACTTCAGTCCAACCTCCAAACCACAAGATCTAACCATTTGAGTCTCTAAAAAATTAGAAGGCACCACATCATCAATATTGCCATATAATTCTAACATGGAAGTCTACATCATCCTCTCAGTTCCTCGTAGCAACTGTGTGTTAGCATCCAACTCAGTCATGAAGCAGGCCTTTAAACACATACACATAGTTGATTGACATGTTGTTAATTTTTGGCATTTCTTCCATTACCTGGTTATGTTACTCCTACCCTTTGCACCTTACACCCTCATAAATCGCTCCATGGAAAAGATCCTTTAGGTTGGGTTCACCCTTGTACCAATGAAAAATTGTCAAGCTGAAATTCATACCACCACATCCCAAATTTCATCACCCTATGCCATTTAAATAGACTTTTTCGTTGAAGAATTAGGGACCGACCTCCAATCTTATGTCATCTCAGAGGCTCCACACCTCCACACGTTTAATGTTCCCAGTTGTTCTCGAGGATCTCATTCTTATTTGATAACACCGATGATCTTTATTTTTCCATGACAACCTAGTGGGAAGTCATCCCAACTTCACCACGAACACATCACCTTTCTACCTCTAAGAGATGGACTTTGGGACGGAAATGTTCCCATCATCTAGTGTATTATTTTCTATCAAAATGGGTCCCATATTCCACTTAATAACATTAAGATAAGACTTTTTGTATAGGAATTGGCTCTTTTATCAGCCAATGCATGACCTCCAAATCATCCTGGCCAACTCCAGGCCACTAGCCCTACCATGCCAACCTAGCTCTTGTAAGCATGCGATTTCTCTTGTGTGACCTCTTGTGGACTTATAGAAATAAAACATTATGGGAAATGTCATCATGTTCTTCCTCTCCTCCACTGATTACTCTCAAATACTCTTCATCGTTGACCATGTGATCTCTTTCTCTTGGTCATGCATTGCGGTAATGTGGACTAACAACATGGATTTCAAGTCCACTATCACACGACCTAATAGATTCATCCAAGGTCACGGATAAGTTTAAAAGGATGATGATGTGATATAAGGTTATGAGATAATATCTCTATGGTTTTTGCATCATGAACCATTTGTCGAGGGTCTCTCGAAAGGCTCAAATGAAGTAGCTCTATAATCACTTAGAATTGTGATAGAACTCCGCCATATCCCATAATGTTTTATGAAACATGTTCTTGTGATATCCCTCTTGATCTTAATATAGGATTTCCCTTTATAGGTTATTGATGGTCGTATCTAATTAACCAAATAGGTACATGTCCATTTGGTCTAGGGTCTTTTCCAATTATCCTCTCAAAGGCCTACAATCCTTTGACCCTTAATGGTTGGCATGGAAGAAAAATCCTCTTGTCAATGGACATACAGGTATCCTAGAGGACTGAGTAAGTGTAATAGAGCTTAAAGAAACAAATAGAGAGCATGAAGCACATAAATAGATTGTAAAATTTTCAACATTAAATTAACGACAAGAAGGTTCCTTACTAATGAAATTACAAACACGTGCCTTGCAGTTCAACATCAAATGATCATGGCTGCATACAAAAATAATAATTAGTCCACATGGCACTGACACATACAATATTATATATGTGGTGTTGCATGAAGAACGTTAGCGAAATACCACAACAATAAGATACACACTCAATGAAATAATTACCATTCCAATCACAGTAAATCCATGAACCATTCATATAATGAATATAACACTACTTCAATAGTTCAACAAGAACTCAATAAAAAATAATGCATTTTCATAATATCTTATCTTTAATGTATACTAGACTAGGAAATTTACTTCAGGATGACAACTCTCCACCTAACCATAGACAAACTAAAACTAGTTTTCACTTGTAGTTTTCACCCTCCATCCAAATTCTAGATACTGAGGTGGTTCTGCTCCAGGGATTTATCACCACTACTGATTGAAATATGGACTCTAAAGGATCTTCTACCACCATCCAACAATAAACTAGTAGTCGATAACATCAAAAGGAATCGAGAGGCCTTTCGCCTCTACCCTTCAATTTTTCAATAGCCAACAACTCGATGGAATCTACAGGCCTCACCTCCAGCATGAAACATACAACATATTCCACCCATATAAAGGAATATAGAACCCACTATACACAAACATAACAAGAAAGGCTCCAAAATTCCTCTCTCCAAAAATCCTAGGAACAATCCCTCTACCTCAACATTCAAGGGACTCTAGAGAAAACCATCTCCACCCTTTGGCCAATGGGGAATCGAGAGGCCATTGTCCTCTCCTAAGAGACCTTATTATTCTAGTCTCGCCAATGGAAATAAGCTATCTAGGTGATTCTACTTTGCCTCGAACTTCAAGGTCCCTCCTGTTAGCGATCTTGACTTCTCTTCTCCAACGCATTTAATTTTTCTCTCTTATAACTCTAATTCCCTCTTAGCCACGGTGGTTGTTAATTTTCCAATATTCACCATTAGTGGTGGACATGCACAGTTCGATCCTCAATTAATTTTACTCCTTGTTGCCTGCCACATTTCTTTCTAAGGCAACACGACCTGTGTACCTTTCTTGTAGTTTTATTAAATTAAGGAACCAATCTATTAATCACACAATAACAATCTTCAATGTTTGTCCCAAGAATTCAAAGTTTCCTACCATAAGGAGACTTACAGCATCCCAACAGGCAACCTCCCTCGAACTATGGCATCTATGTCCCTTGCTCATCCCACTTCAATTTAGGAATCCAACTACATGGATGTGTTTACATGGAATTCAAAAATAAGATATGACTTGGGTTGTCACAAATTTCCAAACAAGAATGCATAAATCAAAGGAAACCACATCTAGCTCTACTTTATCAATAAAATCAACACAAATCTAATTTTTCAATTTTTGGTTACCTTCAATTTCTCATCCTTTTTTACCCATACCAATGGATATGGGCTTGTATGATCACGATATTCCAATTCCAATTGGTTGACAAACTTTAATCAAATGAGATTTTCATTTGATCTTGTATTAAACAAACCATCAATATTTGTCTTCTTGACCTATATCTTTATGTGGAATAGTTTTTTCATTTCATTCTATTCATGTTGTTGAAGGATACTCAAATTCACCTCCTTTTTCACTGACATACAAAAAATATTCTCATCCACATTCGAGGTGATTTCAAATTGGTTGCTTGAATCAGTGGCCATAAGGTGCTTCTTCTTATTATCTTTCTTTTTGTTCTTTGAATGATCCAAATGGATCCAAGAATGCCCTCTAAGTCTTCATGAATATTTTAAAAATCAAGCCCAAAGTTAAAAATCCCTTAAAATATCAAAATTATGATAAGAGAGACACCCTTATCATGGTGGAGAAACACTATTGGGAGGCCCAAAACACGTGAAATCATGAAAAAAACCAAGTATTTTCAAGCGGAAAAAGTGATGCACAATAGCCATCCTATCTGGCCGCTCAACGATCTAGATCGAATAGGCAATCGTAATCGGCGATGACCTTTGGTAGAGATCGACATGATTCACATAAGAGTTGTGATCACGAACAATGATATCCGTGCTTATCATATGTATATGGCGACACCGATTGGCAGAGTTAATATGGACTGTCGATCAAGCACATAGATCGATGACCCATATTACATCGCAAGATCGCTATCGAGGGATTGCAGGAGTGCTTTCAATGGCCCAGGGGCATTGTGATAAGAGATTGCGATATTGCAATCAAAGCAACCTCATGATCCAGATGCAATAGGATTATCGGCAATATTTTATAGGATTTGAGATCCACAAATAGGGCCATTTCAATGTATTCTCATGCTTTTCATGTATTTCCAAAATACAAAGGAACACAAGCCACTACAATTTGTCACAGCGACAACAGGCGGACCCGATGGAGAATAGGGAGGATTTAAGGACTTTTGAAGTCCAACTTGTCATGTTTTTGGTGGACTTCTCCGTTTCAAACTTCATTTCCCTGTGTTTTAATAGGACACCGCCATTTTAAGACTTTCAGAGACCCAAGGTACTCTGGCGTTATGGATAGGTGGCCACCTCCCTTCCATACATTAAACAATGATTGAGTAACGTTGGTATAGGGATTCTAAGCATTCAAAGGTCGGGGATATTGAGAGTCGAGGATGCGAAACAAACAAGTAGACAAAATGGCTTTAAAATCCATAGATAGAGAGAAATGAGGCAGGTAGTGTTGCAATCAAATGCGAGACAAAGTTTTAGAGCAGATTGAGAGATGTGAGGGAATATGTGTACTCGGAGGAAGTTTGAGGGATTCAAGTGAAGCTCTTGTTATTGTAATATGTTTGTGTGTGAGGCTAAAATTAAGGTCACTGTTGTAAACAAAACTTTGCTTGAAGGCATAATAGAGAGGCCACCACTGAAGGTTGGACCAGGAGATGTAGCCCTGGAGTATTGGGTGAACTCCTTATTAATTTTGTTGTGTCATTTGTCATCTATATGTTTGTTTACTGCTACATAGTCTATACGTTTCGCAATATTATGGATCCATTGCATATAATGACGTAGACTAATCCATGCAAATAAGTCTGTAATACCTTATTAGTTGTCCTAGATCTAATTTTCAAATCATTGAATTAAGCTCTAGATGCAAATTCTAGCACTTGTCCTTTGTATATTCACCATTATTTTAGTGGTTTTAGTAGTTGTTTGAATCTTTTAACTAGTATGTTATGATTTTCATACTTTTATCATTTCCCTCTTTCCATTTCTTCTTCTCCTCCTTAGAAGCAACTTATTTCTCCTTCTGCTTCAATCCACTTGCTTTCCCTTTCTTTAGGCTTATGTTCTCTATGTACTATGTATATACACAAGCCTTGTCCATCGATATGGGCTTGAAAAACATCACTTACTTCCCCAGATAGTTGCATAGGCCCCCCCAAATATTAAGGAGTACATCTAGGTTCTTTTGGGAGATACCCAACATTACAGATGTATTTCTAAATTATATGTTGTACTCACATACACTATACCCCTGCTTCTCCCTAAAGTAGTGCCACCAAATCCACTAGTCCTATACATACTCGATGGGGTAATATTTTGATGATATGAGGGTTTTAATGTCATCTCATTTAGTAAGTGAAGGATCTCCCTCCAACCTCAAGGTCTCTACATGGATTTCCCACTAATTTATAGCATGGCCCTCTAATTTTAGTCACACAAATGAAATCTTATGCTCTTCCTCAATATTATGGACACTAAAATAAACTTATAATTGATGCAACCAATGATTTACCTTCAAAGTGTCAATATCACCTTAATATATCTTGATATTGACCTTCACATCCATTTTTAACACGGATTATGAGTGGTTCACAACACTCAAACTGGGTTAATCCCTTTCAAGTCCTTTCTTCAACTAGTTCTCCATTTCTTCTTGATATCCTAATCTCCACTTTAATATTTCCTTTGCATTATAGACCCTATCCTCTCTGAATAGTCCAAGATTATTGTTCAGGATCTACATGAAGAGATTCACATTATGACTTATATCTACAACTTCTGCTTCCAACTACAAAAACCTCTCCTCTTCAGAGTCATGACAGTCATTCACATATTCATGGACCATGACTAGGGTTTTCTAACTGTTGGCTTAGTCACTCTAGATCCACTAAAAATCTTCAAGATATACCCAAAAAATCATGCTTTGGTACCAACATGATCTGTAAACTATCGTGGATATTCAACTCAACCTTCCTCACAATAGATATGATAAAACTATATTTAAAAATCCAAAATATTACACTATTGCGGTTTCATTTCTCTTAATATTTTTGGGTGTGTAGATTACTACTATTTTCATATGCATGTAAATTGAAATTATGCAGAAAGTAGAAAACAACAAAATAATAACTCGCAAACCATGATTTGATATAAGATATAACCTATGAAACCCTTCCGGGAGAAAACACGACTCAAAGGTGAGGTTGCTCTACTCTCCTTCTCTCAATAGAAAATGGATACGATTACAAAGAGGAATGGTCTATGGCTCGTGGGAAACATAGTCAAAAAATATTATTTGTGTGATCTATTCCCTATCCATATTTTCTAATTTTCTCGTCTATGGAAAAAATGCACTAAAAAAGAATGGAATCCATTTTCCTCCTAGTGGGTTGGTTATAACACAACCTAATATCCTACTAGCAGCTGGGTTTGACTACTTCAATTTTTAATCAGGGTTATAATATAGGATAATCTATAGGATCTCTCATCATAATCACATGGAAATCATTTTTTCCATGGGTTATGGAGGATGATGTGACATCCTCTTAAAATATGGTGGTGAAAACAAGAAGGTTAACTTCTGAGTGGCATATCGTTTGCATACAAATTCTGATTAAAGTGATTCTTAAGTTGTTGGAAAGTTATTTTGTGTAGAATATTAAAATAAGGTGCCATACTAAGTAGAAAAAGTCTTACCACTAAAAAATGTTATTTAATTCCTGAAAATGTTCCCAAAAGGTTTCAAAACCTAATTTGTCGAACTAGGTTCTACTAGTAAAAATGGTCCTATGAGCTGATTCTTCCACGTTTTCCACTTTGAAATCATCAATATGGATGGAAAAAAATATAATGATCCAATATGGATCAATAGGGGAAAATTGTTTTTATGATGTTATAGGATGAGGATTAACCCAAGTTGACACCTCACATTCACCCTATTATGAGGGAGATGGATGATAAGGTGTTCCCTAAAATTAAAAAGGCTTGTTCACATTCATATGCATAAAGGTACCCATAATTTGCTTATGTGGAAGCACTGTAATGGATCGTAATCCACATCTATTATCATAATATTCAATTAATGAATAACAAGAACATTGTGTGGGGATATTTATTCTAAAGAGGTTAATAGATATTATATATTGCTAAAGGTAATGGTGTTACTTAACACAAATTATATGGAGAGATGTGTGGGTGTCATTAGTCACACAATTTCCCCTACTGGAAATATGTTGAATTCAGGAGTTATCATCCCCAAGAAGCTCATTGTCAAAATTGAACAGGATAAAAATTTGAAGCTAGATAAGGTACCGTAGCTTTATATGGATTGTTATTTGTAGGATTTGCTGTGTGCCAAAAACGTTTTCTCTAAATTGAACCTTAGTTGGCACATACTAGAGGCCCATATTTATATGTTTCCCAACATGTTATGGGAGAATAAATATAATATTTTATCCTTTGACTTGTGACACATTTTTTTCGCATATATGTACTATTACATTTTATCTATAGTGTTTAATTCTATTTCAGTAGGAAAATAATATTCTTTCATATATTTGGAATTGGTACATAGAATAAAAACATACATATATTACTATATTTGATGCTACTAATCCACCCAATATTCTGTGTATAATGTTCAAGACAAGATAGAGTTTGGAGAAATAGGCTAACAATTTATTTTTTAAAGGTTTTAATGCATCCTTGATTAAGGATAGGAAGTGGATCTTCATTCCTTACGAGTTTCAACTAAGGTGAAATTTTATCAAAGATATTACATAGGTCAAATAGGAAGGTTAAAATCATATCAACTATATGTTAATTAATATTGGAATATATAGAAGAAATGGCCATAGAAAATTCCCTAAAAGGAATGGTCCTAAAATGCAATTTTCCTTTTCCCATTTTATAGCATGCAAATAATCCTGAAAGAATCCATTAAAAAACAATTTCATAAGGATCTATGTGAAAACAGTATACTCCCTACAGTTTAGAGGAAAACAGATGAAAAAAAAAATTGAGTGCATTTTAAACCCTACAAGCTTCATTTCTTTACCTACTATAACAATGAGTGATGCACCACATTGTATTCACTACAAGTAAGTGATGATTAGTCATTCATGACTCTATATAAGCTTCATTTCCTAAGCTCTCACCAACCATTTGTTATCTGATTTATAGCTTTTGATCTCATCCCTTAGGCTCCTTGAGGTATCCATCCTGTCAAGAGATTTTACCCATACCCCTTAGTCGATTGATCTTTCTTCCTCATTCCTCCTTATCTCTTCATATATGTGCTATGATTGATCAAAGTTATACTGCACAATTCATGTCCTCATTCCTTTTCTTCTCAGAATGTTTTTTTGTTCACACACAATTATTAGATACATTATGAAAGAAATAAGGATAATATTGACCATGAACTTGCTTTTATGGAGATGCCTTTGAAAACTAGTTGTACAAAACAAGCCATATCATTAGTCCAATATCACTTGATCATCAAGCTATTAACATTACTATAGGTGTCTACATAGCTAGGAGAATATGTCAGTCCACATAGTGGTTAGTACCCACTTAGTACCATACTACATGCTTCAATCACAAAGTAAGAATTTGTGTGATGTCTCAAATTAATCAATAAAATCGACTTTTAGCACCTAAAAATTTGTGTTATTAGCATCCTAGAAATCGATAGGAAATCCCTTGTAGAACCCCTACCTTTATTTGCTAATGATAAATCCCATTAATCTAGGTGTTGAACCTAGATACATTGATACCACACTATAACACGACACCCTCCTAACCCCTTCGCTCACAGGTTGGGAGGAGACTAGTTACTAGCTTAGCCCAAGATCCAAGGTGCCATTAAGGAAATGGGGTCTTAATTTTTTTATCTTTTCAACTAGTTTAACTTTGGAAATAGACATCATCGTTGCATCCATCTCATCGAGATGATTTCAAAAATATATAATTCTACTTCAATCCAACCTCCAAACCATAAGATCTGACCAATTGAGTCTCTAAAAAATCAGAAGGCACCACATCATCAATATTGTCAAATAATTCTCATGTGGAAGTCTACATCATCCTCTGAGTGCCCACTAGAAATGACATGTTAGCTTCCAACTCGGTCATGACATGGGTCTTTACACGAATACATCGCCTTTCTACCTCTAGGAGATAGACTCTGGGATATAAATGTTCCCATCACCTAGTGTAATATTTTCTATCTAAATGGGTCCCATATTCCACTTCCTAACATCATGATAAGCCTTTTTGCCTATGAATTGGCTCTTTCATCGGCAAATGCATGACCTCCAAATCATCTTGGCCAACTCCAGGCCACTAGACCTACTATGCCAACCTACATCTTGTAAGCCTGACGCTTCTCTTGTGTGACCTCTTGTTGGTTTCTAGGGACAAAACCTTATGGGACGCATCATCATGGGCTTCTTCTGCTCCGATGATTTCTCTCATTTACTCCTAGTCATTGACCATGTGATCTCTTTCTCTTGGTCATGCATTACGGTCATATGGACTAGAAACCTAGATTTCAAGTCGACTATCACACGACTTGATAAATTCATCCAAATTCATGGATCAGGTTAAAAGGACGATGATTTGATATAAGGTTATGAGACAATATATTTGTGGGTTCTGCATCATGAACCATTTGCAGAGGGTATCTCCCATGGCTCAAATGGAGTGGTTCTACAATAAATTAGACTTGCAAAAAAACTCTACCATCTCCCTTAGTGTTTTATGAAACACATTCTTGTGTTATACCTCTTGAGATTAATATAGGATTTCCATTTCTAGGTTATTGATGGGTGTATTCTAATGCACAAAGTAGGTACTTGTCCATTTAGGCCAGGGGCTTTTACATTTAGCCTCTCAAAGGCATACAATCCTTTGACCCTTAATGGTTTACGTGGAAGCAAACCCCTTTTATCCAGAGACATATAGGTATCCTAGAGGAACGAGTAAGTGTAATAGAGCTTATAGAAACAAATAGAGAGCATGAAGCACCTAAATAGGTTGTAAAATGTTCAACATTGCATTAGCAAAAAGAAGGTTCCTTACTAATCAAATTACAAACACATGTCTAGTAGTTCAACATCAAATCATCATGCCAACATAGAAAAATAATACTTTGTCCACATGGAACTCACATATACAACATTATTTATGTGGTATTGCATGAAGAACATTAGTGAGATACCAAAATAGTAATATACACACTCAATGAGATATTTACCATTCCAATCATAGTAAATCCATGAATCATTCACATAATGAATACAACACTACTTCAATAGTTCAAAATGAACTTATTAACAAATAATGCATTCAAAATCAGTTATCTTTAATGTATATTGGACTATTAAATTTAGTTCAAGATGACAACTCTCCACCCAACCATAGACAAACTACAACCAGTTCTCACTTGTAGTTGTCACCCTCGAGCCAAATTCCAGATACTGAGGTGGTTATTCTCTAGGGATTTATCACTACTATTGATTGAAATAGGGACTTGAGAGGATCTTCTACCTCCATCCAACAATCAAATAGTAGTCGATAACATGAAAGGGAATCAAGAGGCCGTTCACCTCCACCCTTCAATTGTTCAATAGCCAACAACTCCATGGAATCTAGAGGCTTCACCTCCACTATGAAGCATACAACATAGAGGCTCCACCCATATAAGGGAATATAGAAACCATTACATAGAAACACAACAAGAAAGGCTCCAAAAGTCCTCTCCCCAAAAATCCAAGGAAAAATCCCTCTACCTCAACCTTCAAGGGACTCTAGAGAAAAATATCTCCACCCTTTGGCCAATGGGGAATCGAGAGGTCATTTTCCTCACATGAGAGACCTTATTATTCTAGTATTGCCGATAAAAATAAGCTATCAAGGTGCTTCTCCTTGGCCTTGAACTCTAGGGTCTCCCTTGTTAGCGATATTGACTACTCTGCTCCAACGCATTTCCTTTTTGTCTCTTATACCTCTAATTCCCTCTCAGCCACTATGGTTGTTATTTTTCCAACATTCCCCTTTCATGGTGGAATTTCTTGTTATTCATCTTGCCTACATAGTTCCATCCTCCGTTAATTTTTATTCCTTGTTGCATGCCACATTTCTTTCTAGGGAAACATGGCATGTGTACCTTTCTTGTAGTTTTATTAAATTTAGGAACCGATCTATTAAACACACAACAACCATCTTCAATGGTTGTCCCAATAATTCAAAGTTTCCTACCTTAAGGAAACTTACACCATCCCAAGAAGCAACCTCCCTCGGACCTTGGAATATACGTCCCTTACTAATCCCATTTCAATTTAGGAATCCAAATATGTGGAAGTGTTTACATGGAATTCACAAATAGAATATGAGTGCGGTTGGGAAAAACATCTGAACACCTCTGCATACATCAAAGGAAGCCACATCTAGTTCTACTTTATCAATAAAATCAACACTAATAACAAATCTAATTTTGCAATTTTTTGTTACCTTTAATTTCTCATCCTTTTTTTCCCATACCAATGGATATGGGCTTGTATCATCATGAAATTCCAATCCCAATTTGTTGACCAACTTTAATGCTATGAGATTTTCATATGATCTTGTAACAAAGCATCCATCTTTGTCTTCTTGACCTATATCTTTATGTGGAATAGTTTGTAATTTTTTTTCCGTTCATGTTGGTGAAGAATACTCAAATTCACCTCCTTCTACAATGACATACAAAAAATATTCTCATCCACATCCAACATGATTTCAAATTGGTTGCTTGCATTAGTGGCCATGAGGTGCTTCCTCTTATTTCCTTTCTTTTTGTTCTTTGGTTTGAGCTCTAGATGCAAGTTCCAACACTTCTCCTTTGTATATTCACCAATATTGTAGTGGTTTTAGTAATTGCTGGGATCTTTGAACTAGTATGTTATGCTTTTCATCATTTTATCCTTTCCCCCTTTCCATTTCTTCTCCTCCACCTTAGAAGAAACTTGTTCCTCCTTCTTCTTAAATCCACCTAATTTCCATTTCTCCAGGCTTATTTTCTCCAAGTATTCTACCTATACACAAGTCTTGTCCATCGATATGGGCTTCAACAACATCACTTACTTCCCCAGATAGTTCCATAGCCCCCCCCAGATACTTGAGGAGTACATATGGGTTCTTTTGGGAGATACCCAACATTACAGACATATTTCTAAATTATATGGTGTACTCCTATACTCACTGCCCCTGCTTCTTCCTGAAGTAACACCACTAGATCCACTAGTCCTCTACATACGTGATAGGGTAAAATTATGATGATATGAGATTTGTAATGTCATCCCATTTTGTAAGTGAAGGATCTCCCTCTGACCTCAAGGTATCTATGTGGATTTCCCCCTACTTTATAGCATGCCCCTCTAATTTACTCGTACAAATGAAATCTTATGTTCTTCCTCAATATGATGGACACTAAAATACATTTCTAATTGATGCAACCAATGATTTATCTTCAAATCATCAATCTCACCTTAATATGGATTTATACTAACCTTCTCTTTCATTTTGAGTATAGATTTTTGAGTGGTTCACAACACTCAAACTTGGTTAATCCCTTTCAACGCTTTTCCTCACTTGGTTCTCCATTTCTTCTCAATATCCCAATCTCTGCTCTAATCATTCCTTTGTGTTATAGACCCCGTCCTCTTTGAGTAGTCCAAGATTATTGTTCAGGGCCTAAATGAGGAGATTCATATTATGACTTTTATATACAATTTATGCTTCCATCTGAAAAAACCTCTCCTCTTTAGGGTCATGAGAGTCGTTCACATATTTATCGACCATGACTAGGGTTTTCTGACTCTTGGCTTCGTTAGTCTAGATCCAATAAAAATCTCGAAAATATACCCAAAAAATCTTGCTTTGATACCAATATGATCTGCAAACTATCATGGATGTTGAATTAGACCTTCCTCACAATATATCTAATAAAACTATATTTAAAAATCCAAAATATTACACTATTGGGTTTTTATTTCACTTAAGATTTTTGGTTCTGTAGATTACTACTATTTGCATATGCATGTAAATTGAAATTATGCAAAAATTAGAGAACAAAAAAATAATAACTCACAAACCATGATTTGGTATAAGAGATAACCTAGGAAACCCTTATAAGAGAAAACACGTCTGGAAGGTGAGGTTGCTCTACTCTCTTTCTCTGAATAGAAAATGGCTACGAGTACAAAGAAGAATGGTATGTGTCCGATGGGAAACTATGGTGAAAAAGTCCTCTTTGTGTCCTATATCTCCTATCCCTCTTTTCTATTTTTCTCATCTATGGAAAAAATGCACTAAAAAAGAATGGAAGCCATTTTCCTCCTAGTGGGTCGATTATAACACAACCTAATATCCTACTAGCTGCTAGGTTTGACTACCTCAATTTTTTATTTGAGCTAGAATATTGGCTATTCTAGAGTATATTTCATCATAATCATGTGGCTATCTCCTCTTCCATGAGTTATGGAGATTGACGTGATATCCTCTCGAAATATGGGCATGAAAACAAGAAGGCTAACTTTTGAGTGGCATAACGTTTGCATACAAATTCCGATTAAAGCGATTCTTAAGTCATTGGAAAGGTATTTGTGTGTATAATATTAAAAGGTGGTGCCATACTATGTATAAAATGTCTTACCCCTATAAAAATTTATTTCATTCCTGAAAATTATCGTAAAAGGTTTGAGACCCTAATTTGTCGATCTAGGTTCTACTAGTAAGAAAGGTCCTATGAGCTGATTCTTCCACTCTTTCCACTTTGAACTCATCAATATGGATTGAAAACGATATAATGAGCAAATATGGATGAAAAGGGGCCAATTTTTTTTATGAAGTTATAGTATAAGGATTAACGGAAGTTGACACCTCACATTCACCCTGTTATGAGGGAGATGGATTATCAAGTGCTCCCTAATATTAAAAAGGCTTGGTCAAATTCAAATTTATAAAGTTACACAACATTTCCTTATGTGGAAGCACTAAAATGGATCATAATCCACGTCTATTATCAAAATATTCAATTAATGAATAGCGAGAACATTGTGTGGGGATATTTCTTCCAAATAGGTCAATAGATATTATAATTTCCCAAAGGTAATGATGTTGTTTAAAACTAATTATATGGATAGATACATGGGTGTCATTAGCTCACAAAATTTCCCCTACCATAAATATGTTGAACTGGGGAGTTATCATCCCCAAGAAGCTCAATCTCAAAATTGAACAACCTCAAAATGTGATGCTAGATAAGGTCCCATGGCTTTACATGGCTTCTTATTTGTAGGATTTAATGTGTGCCAATTTTTTTTTTCTAAATTGAACCTTAGTTGGCACATACTAGAGGCCAGTATTTATATGTTTCCCAACATGTTATGGGAGAATAAATATAAGAGAGTTTATTCTTTGACTTGTGACTCATTTTTTCTCATATATGTACTATCATGTTTTATCTATAGTGTTTAATTCTATTTAAGTATGAAAATAATACTTTCATATATTTGGAATTGGTATATAGAATAAAAACATGCATATATTACTATATTTGATTCTACTAATCCACCCCACATTCTGTGTATATATGTTCAAGATAAGCTATTTTTTGGAGAAATAGGTTACCAATCTATTTTTTAAGGTTTTAATGCAACCTTGATTAAGGACAGGAAGTGGATCTTCATTCTTTATGGGTTTCAACTAGGGTGAAATTTTATCAAGGATATTACATAGGCCAACTAGT
>APFE030464090.1:85781-120430 GCA_000404065.3 Pinus taeda | reverse complement strand
TGATGTCCAAATGAGGTAGAGGTCACTTGTATTTATAGCCTTCCAAGGGTGTCCACTTTGCTTTATGGCCAATCTTATCAAATATGCACATGTGGGATTTTCTTCATAAATACACTTTCCATTATTTTTTTTGAGTGATCTTTAGTTTGATTTTGGCCCTCTCAAAAAGAGGAATTAAATGAAATCATTATCTCTATCAAATGAGTTGTCTGAAGTTGAATTTTACCGTAGTTTCATATTTTACCATAGCTCTACAAATTGGTTTAATCTCCAAAACTTGGCAACAAAGTGGTTCTAGCCTAATTGGTAGGGTGCACAGTTGGAAACTCAGAGGTCTTGGGTTCAATCCACAGATTCTGGCGGTTTTGGCATTTAATTTAATAAAAAAATCAATTTTTTAAAATGACTTTAGGTCCTAGCCCTCTATGTTACCTTCGTGATGGTGTTACTGTGGCAACACATGTGACTGAGGGGCACAGCCCATAGGCCACGCACCTCCTTGTCCCAGCTTCTGATCTCATGGCAACAATAAAACCTGGCCTGGGGCATGGGCAGGGTGCCATGCAACCCACCCCTCTGAAGATTTTGTCATGGTCATGTTAATAGCAATATAACCTTGGTTAGCGATTAACCTTCACGCTCGTATCCTATGCCTCCAATAATGGTCACATCACAACAAAAAAACCATGGGTTGGATTGGTTGGGTGCACCCACTAGCCCACCAATCCCCCCAACTGCTCCATCAAACCTTAATAAATATAATTGATCGTCATAGTTATAACAGGTCACATGGTAGCCCGATTGGTCGGACAACCAATTTGCATGGTGGAGGTCATGGGGTCGAACCCCACAGAGTTGGTTGGTTTGCAAACAATTTTTTTTTCAAATGAAATAGGGCTACATGGCCTTCCCCTATTGGTCCACATGGCACCCTTTGATTGGACCACATGGCACAATAAGGTTGGCCCAAATTCGACCAATCATATGCACTCAAATGTCACTTATTGTGTGTTCCATGTGTCAATTCCTAATTGACTCCCATACTGCCTAGTCAACATATGATGTCAACATGACATCATTGCATGGACTACCACATGGCATCCGTACACTGCATAGTCAACCTTGCAAGTTGACTTTTTAGTTGCTTGCCAAAAACTTCATAATGTGATAACTTTCTCATATGGTGTCAGAGTGAGGTGATTCAAGTGTTGTTGGAATTAGAATGATGAGACCTATAATTTGGCACTGGTTTTGGGAGATTTAGAGCACTTTATCTTTTTAGCATATTTTTGATCCCCTGGATCATTCCTCCCCATTAGAAGCTTTTGGACCACTAAAAGACTATTTTTACTCAGCAAGTGAGGGTAGAAATCCATCACTTTCCCGATCTCTATCCACCTTGATTTGCTTGGATTGGTACCTTTGAGTCCCACATGAAGATACTCCACATTGCCTCTATGTGAAGTTCTTATCCTCCTGTCAAGAATTGAGACTTCCTACAACTCATTTAAATATTCAGGAGCAAAATATTCTATATATGGAATCTAAACATTCTTTTCTTGATCAAAAATTATAGGAGGCTCATACAATCTCAAATTTTCCACATTCACAACAGAGTAAATTTGCATGTAAGGTGTAAAACCTAATAAAAAAGTGTCATGACCAGTCTTCTCCAAGATTTTGAAAGGACCATATCTGATTGGCTTGATCTTTTTACCTTCACCTTGCAGTGTTTCCTTGTTGATGTAAAACCAAACTTAATGTCCCACATGGAAATGATGATCAAACTGATGCTTGCCATGTATTGCTTTGTACTTGGCTTGGATTTACTCCAGCTATTCTTGTACCCTTTGATGCACTAGATGAATTTGTTCAATGAAATGCTTGGCTTTGTCCACATCACTATGTCTATCTACTACAATGTCTTTACCAAAGATAAAACCCAAAGGAGACATTGGAAAATAACCTAAACAAGCTTCAAATCAAGATACTTGTGTAGTTGAATGCTTGGCACAATTGTAGGCATGTTGGATGTAATGAAAATGCTCATCCAAAAGTTTAGGATGCTTACCAAAATAACCTCTAAGAAGGTGCACTATTTTTCTGTTCACTACTTTTGTCTGTTTGTTGGTTTATGGATGAAATGATGTGCTCTTCTTTAAATTTGTGTCCATGAGTTCCCATAAACTTAACCAAAAATTCCCATTAAATCGAGAATCTTTATCTTAAATAATCGAAGTGGGTAACCCAAAATAAACCCATACATTTTGGAATAACATATTTGCAGTCTATTCAACTATAATCTATTTCCTACATGGCATCAATACACACATTTTTCTAAAATGATCCACTAAAACATATAAATAATCAAGATCTTTCCTATACATTGGTATTCCCCCAACAAAATCCATAGAAATACTTTCCCAAGAAGGAGAAGGGATAGGAAGTGGGGTTTACAAACCAAATTTTCTATTGCTTGGCTTGCTAGTAGCCCACATAGAACATCATTTTATAAATATCGATACAGTTTCATTCATACGAGGCCAATAACAATACCTCTATAATTGAGTAATTGTTTTGCCTACACCAAAGTGACCAACAATAAGAGAAGTATCGTCTTTCCTTATAACATTGACTCTTTCACCCTGTGGAACACATAAATTTCCAAGATGATACAACAACTTGTTATGAATACGGTAATCCAACTCTTCAACATGATTGCCTTGACTCAAAGTTGCATAAAAATCTTTAAAATCTTCATCTTGAGCATATTGTTCAATATAGATTTCATGCACGATTAGGTTATGCTTAAGAATAACAAATGCATTAACAATAGGCCTTGGTAACATATATGCAAATTTGTTGTATATACCTTTCTTATACCTTATTACCAAATAAAATTGTTGTAGGAATCCCATCCATCTGAAATGCCTATCTTGTTGTAGCTTGGTTTGTGATTGTAAATACTGGAAAGGTTGATGTTCAATATGAATAATTGTTTCTTTACCCATCAAATTGTGCTTCCATTTCTTCATGTTTTGTGCCAAAGCATACAACTTTGTATCATAAGTTGGACAGTTAATTACTGCATTGGAAAAGGTTTCAGAATTATAACATATTGTCTTACCATGTTGCATCAAAACTTCTCCCATAGCATATTTTCTTTTGTCGATTTGAATTTCAAATGGCTATTTAATGTCTGGAATTGCTATAACTAGTGTTGTACTAATTTTATCTTTAAAAGTGTTGAAGGCTTTCTGATGCTTGTCTCCCCACTAAAGGACCTGTTTGACAGTTGTCAAATCATGTAATGGTGCTGCAATGAATGAGAAGTTAGCGATAAATTTTCTCCAATATTGGGTTGCAACAAAAAAACTCCTAACTTATGTTACATTGTTGGGTTTAAGCCAATTCACAATAACATAAACTTGGGAGGGATCAATCTTCAATTCACCACCTCCTACAATATGACCCAAATAAACCAAAGAGGTTTTCCCAAATTCACATTTAGACATATTCAAATACAAATTTTCCTTTTGAAGACATCTAAAACTTGCTTTACATGCTCTTTACGAGTCTTATTGAGAATCAAAATATCATCGAAGTAGACAATGCCAAAATCATCAAGGAATGGTCACAATACATCATTCATAACTCTCATGAATGTGGTAGGTGCATTGCAAAGCCAAAACAACATAACTAGCCATTCAAACAAACCTTGCTTTGTCTTGAAAGTAGTTTTCCAAATATCATCTTCAACAATCCTTACCTGATGATAATCGTTTCTTAAATCTAACTTAGTAAAATAAACAACATCCTTTAATTTGTAGTTCTTGAATTTTCTTCTTAATTTTTGTATTCTCCAAAACTAACATTATATACATGCCAATATTTGGAAGTGGTTCATCCTGCTACAATTGAATCTCATGTTGGAATCCTCTTTTTGGAGGTAACCCTTCAGGTTTCTGAAACATCTTGTCATAAGTGTTAACAAATTCAAGAAATTCATGCTTGAGTTTAGAATCACATTCTGTGACAGTGTCAGATTCAACAATATCTTTAGCTTTAATCATCAACAACACATAATTCTTATTCACAAGCCTTTTCACTTGACCAACACTAACAAGAGATAAGTTCATGTTCTTGCGACGTGCTCTAACAATATACTCAACTCTGTCTTTCAAAAGATGATAATTGTTCTCATGATGATATAATATGGTTTTCTATTCATATAAGTATGGAATCGCTAAACAATCCCACAAATATCAAGTGGTACAACATCAAGCTCTACCTCATCTATAAAATTAGTAGTGATGGAAAATTTGAGTTTACATTTTCTTGTCACTTGTAATTTGGAATCATCACATACACAACCCAAAGGGCAATACTTTTCATGAGGTGTAGTCTCTAAATTAAGTTTCTTGACAATTGCTTCAGAGATAAAATTAACTTGAGATCCACTATCAAATAATGTATCAACCTTTGTATGTTTTGTAGTGACCCTGATATGGAAAAACTCACTTCTTTCGTTTTCATTTTGATATTCAATAGGCTTACTAGAATAAATAGTACTTGCATTAGAAGCTATACATTTCATTCCCATGGCTATGATTTTGGTTTCATCACCTGAATCAGATCCAAGATCTTGTTGACTTGTAGCAATAATCTTTTGTTTCCCCTTGCTATTGAACTTCTTTGATCTTAATTCTGGATGTAATTTCCAATAGTGGTCTTCATCATGACCGTCTTTTGAACATTGTTTACAATTAAGTTTCTCTCCCTATTTCTTGATAGTGGCATTCTTCTTTCCTTTGCCTTTAAACTTCCCCTTTCCTTTGTATCCATATTTAACAGGTTTCTTGCTAGAATCTTGAGGAAAATTCTTTCCTCTTGATTCTAAATGAGTTGTTTGAACACATACTTCATCTAGATTTGTAGGATTAAACATAAGTGTATTATGTCTCAAATAACTATGTAACCCACCTATATAATTAAGGAGAGTATTTTGCGAGGTTAAATCAACATCCAAGATTAAAACTCTTCTTCTAAATTCTTGTGTGTAACTTTGGACACTCTGATCTTTAGCTTTTCTAAGGGTTTTCCAATCCATAATTTCTTTTTTCATGTAAGATAATGTATTTCCTTCTTAATGCAACTATAAAATCATTCCAAGAAGAGTTATTTTTACCAATTTTCTTCAAATATTCTTGAGTTTTGATTTCCCAGCAGATGAGAGTTGCACCTTCCAAGTGAAGAGAAGAAAGTTGTATCTTTGTGACATCGTCATCAGTCTTTCGAATCCTACAATAGACTTTAATTTGATGAACCCAATTATCTAATTTTTCAGCATCTACTTCCCCATTATACATAAGCAATTCAAACTTGACATCAAGCTAATCAAAGGAAACTTAGCATGTCCTCTTGGAGATGTAGGAGGAGTAGGTTTATGGGACGAAGGAGGTGAAGAGGGAAGTGAGGATGGAGGTGAAGGAGGAGGAGAAGGAGGAGGTGGAGGCTTGCTCCCATTACCACCTTTATTATAAGTTTCTCCTTGCAACCTTATTTTTCTCTCATTATATAACTCTTTCACCATCTCATTCATATCAAAGAAAGCCTTTATAAAATCTCTCTCATCCTTAGACATCAGTTATTTTCTGCAACACCCTCCTTCCACATCTACCTAAGTAACCGACCAACTAGGGTAAACATGTGATGAAGAGTTACTATGATATGATTCAACTCACCATGTGTCATTTAAGGAAGTGGAACTGACGGAACACACTACACAGACCTTCCAAAAATACTGTAGAACCCCCAAGGGCCATCCAAACCTCCCAGGTGTCTAGCCCCTAAGACAAACTGACCTTTTACTATACTAAACCCTCAATTTCTCCCATAAAATGGTCATGAGTGTGATTGGGACCCTATATTCGCTCCCACGACATGTGAATGCATGCGACTAGGGAATTTCCTAGGTTGTTTAGTGCCTACGACTCCGAATTATGTGCCACTTTTCAGGGCCAGGGCTTAGGTCACTACCCAAAACTCCATGAAACTTCTAGAAATGAAAGATAACATTGGAACAATGATACAAAGGCAATTACTTGAACAAGTACTTGTTTGGACCCCTACTAGCCATGATTGGAATTTCGTCAAACATGTCACAAAGATGCAATCTACAGGTTTAAAAAACAGATCTGAGAATCACTAAAAAGCATTGATACCTTATCAGAATAATTGCATTACCATCTATTAAGCCATATATTCATTGTACATTCAGTGATTATCCAAAACATGATGAGAGCTATACATTTCCACTGTCATAAAACTCATTCCTAACCAACATATAGCCAACATAAATATCAAGGGTATAAAACCCATATAAACCACATGTACACAAGTATATTTACTCATAAAATACCAAGGAGAAAGAGAGCTCTTATTGATGATTGCATAGGCCAACTAGGTATGGGACTTCCATGAACCACCCAACTGTAGACTAGACTGAACCACACCTTTATTTCAGCTAGTCACCCTCATGCCATATTCCAAGCATGAATGTGGGACCTCATAAAACACATCAATCAAAACCATCAAAGGCTTTTAGAGGCCAAACCACCTCAACTCTCAACTAGTGATTCCACATCATAGTTGAACATCACTAACCATCACTAGATTTGTCTCTACCCCAGTTGTCCAGGGCTCTAGAGCATTTGTTCAAACTAAGGCTTCCAGGACTACCAATAGTTGTCATCGAACTTCCAGAGTGATTTTCCAACCAAGGCTTCTAGGATTAGTAACTCAACCCAAGCTGTTATAGGGCTTCTAGAGCGTTTTTCCAACCAAGGCTTCTAGGAATTAATAGCTTAACCCACAACCAAAGGCACAAGAAAACCAACCAGAAAACAAAAGTAAAACCACAACACCATGGCTATCCAGGAAATGGAAGGGTTAGGAATATATTCCACTATCAATCCAGGAAATCCTCCATGCCAATGATAGATCATAACCAAGAAAACACATGCATATGCCATGCATGCCAAAACTAGTGAGGAAAACATACATGCAACTCGACCCCTGCAAGAAAAACCCGTTGTAGTTGTTGATCCCTATGTCCTCTTGTGCTTTCCTACTCTTCCTTTTCCTTTTTTCTCTAAAACTCCAAGTGTGACACACTCCTCCAAGGGTGCTACAAGAAAATCTAAGTGTCCAAGAGTATGAGAGATAGAGCTCCAAAATTGAACTGAAAAAAGGTTAAAAACTGATCCTCGTAAACCTTTTTATCAATGGGGCCTCTATTTTCTTCATTTTCCATTATTTTCCTTCATTTTCCTCCTCACATGCAACCCATGACCTTTCACCTCCCTTTTCTCCTAATTTCCATATTTTCATAAATAAAATGCCAATAAATGCCTTATGCCTTTCCAAAGCCTTTACCATTGCCTTTGCCAATTTCCTTAGCCATTAATTAATCACAAGTGATCCCCATCACTATGTTTTTTTGCTCAAAATTCAGCTTTGAATATGTGTCCCATGACCAAGATCTTATTTTACCTTTATTATTTTTTACATGGATTTTTGACCAGGTTTGTTACAGAACCCTCCCCCTTGGGGGAAACCGTCCTTGGTGTTCAATGACACTTACAACCCAAGACTATTGTAAGCAGAACATACTGCCCATGGATATTTATAACTTATCTCGTTGCAGTATATACAATGATCAACCTGCTAAGAAGAAAACCAACATGACAACACAACAACATGACAACCATAATGACATGACACCCATACTCCTTATTGGAGCTTTATAACATAGCTCATGGTGATATTTACATCCATATACATATGTACATATACCAAAACATATACCGAAATATATACCGAAGACATATACCCAAAACATTCACTCAACCAACAAATAGAGAAGGATACATAGCCTCCATTTGATCTTTCATCTCCCATGTCACTTAATTGGACCCAAAGTGCTTCCACTGCACTTTAACCTACTTGTTTGCTTGATTCCGGAGCATGAGCACCTTTCTCTACAAACTGCACTGAGGTTCTGGATGGAATTCTCCTTCTGGCTCCACCTACAAT
Source organism: Pinus taeda (assembly GCA_000404065.3). Classification (NCBI taxonomy): domain Eukaryota; kingdom Viridiplantae; phylum Streptophyta; class Pinopsida; order Pinales; family Pinaceae; genus Pinus; species Pinus taeda. The sequence goes on along the minus strand of APFE030464090.1, from coordinate 112,333 downwards.
ACAAACCATTCAATCACATGATCAACATCTTTAACATAATTTTTAAGTAATGACACATGGAAAACATCATCAAATTTCATTGTTGGAGGCAACACAAGTCAATAGGATACTAGCCCAATACTCTCAAGGATCCTGAAAGGTCCACAAAATCAGGGTGCCAGCTTGGCACACAATCCAATCTGCAAGGATATCTTCTTCAGCTTGATGCATAAGTACACCTCCTCCCCAACTTGAAACTCCTTAAACAACCTGTTCCAATCTACATGACTCTTCTGCCTATCCTGTGCTACTCTCAGATTATTCTTGATTACCTACATTTCTTGTTCCATTTCTTCTAACATGTCTAGTCTAATAAATATCATGTTAAATGGATCAATCCAACTAATAAGAGTATTACAACTCCACCCATAGAATGCCTCAAATAGACTCATCCTCAAATATTCTTGATACCCATTGTTGTAAGCGAACTCAACCAGAGGAAGATATTCTTCCCACTTATGTTGCTGATGTATCACATACATCCTCAACATGTCCTCCAATATCATGTTGATCCTCTTTTTCTGTCCATATTTTTGCGGATGATAAGATGTACTGAAGGCCAACCTTGTACCTAATCGTACAAACAACTCCTTCCAAAATTTTGAAGTGAACTTCACATCCCTATCTGACACGATATTTTGTGGAACACCATGGAGTATCACCACATATCTAATGAAGACCTATGCTACATCATTCACCAAGTATGTAGACTTCACTGGAATGAAGTGTGCTACCTTCATCAACCTGTCCACCACAACCATGATGGAATCATGCTACCTAGATGTCCTTGAAAAACTTGTGATAAATTCCATGGAAATGACCTCCCATTTCCACTATGGAATTGAAATCGACTGTAGTAGTCTACCTGGATGCTTACACTCTTCCTTCACTTACTGAAAATCCAAGCACCTAGCCACGAACTTTGCCACGTCTCTCTTCAAATTCGGCCAATAGCAAAACTTATTCATTTCTTTCAGTGTCTTCTGATATCCTGGGTGACCTGAATATGGTTTGGCATGAAACTACCTCAAGATCACCTTCTTGAGCTCACTATTGTCTAGCACATATATCTTGTCTCTAAACCTGACCAATCCATATGTCGTGAGACAATAGTCCACATCTTATGCACATGTACTTGTACATGTACCTATACTTGCACTCTTTTGTAACATGTGCCTAAGGTCCATGTAACTGACATCCTGTCAACCTGCCTACAAGATCCTATCATGTAGATATGTCCCATAAGAGCTCATAGATGCTATATGATTCACCTGTATCTGCCTCCTAAGAGCATCTGCAACCTTGGTCTCTTTACCTTTAATATCCCTTATCTCAAAGTCGAACTCACTGATTGTGGCCAACCATCTAGCTTGCCTGGAATTTAGATTCAGTTGGTCAAATAGATACCGCAATCCACTGTGATCACTCATCAATGTAAATCATCTAACAATAAGATGGTGCCTCCACATATTCAATGCATGAATGATCACTACCAACTTAAGATCATGTGTCATATAGTTCTGTCGTGCTCATTTAGTTTCCGTGACTCATAGCACACTACATGTCCTTCCTGCATAAAGACGCCACCAATCCCTCTTTTGAAAGCATATGTGCATACCACAAATTCCCTGTCTAGATCCGCAATCCTTAACACTGGAGCATGTGTCAACAACTACTTTAATTGCTCAAAATTAGCTGCATATTCCTCTGTTCATTCAAACCTCTTTTCTTTCCTTTGAAATGATGTGATAGGATAAGAAATCTACGAGAAGTTCCTGATGAAGCTCCTGTAATATCTTTCTAACCCCATGAAGGATCTCACCTCATCCACATTCCTAGGATCTGCCCACTCCATGATAGATCTTACCTTTTCCAAGTCCACTGCTATGCCTTCCTTGGAAACCACATGTCCTAAGTAATGTACCTCAGCTTGAAAGAAACTACACTTGTTGAGCTTAGCATACAATTGATGCTCTCTCAACAATCTCAATATTGTTGCTAAGTGTTCAACATGCTATTCTTCATTTTTAGAATATACCAATATATCATCAATGAACACAATAACAAACTTTTCCAAATAAGGACGCAACACACTATTCATCAAGCACATGAAATTAGTTGAAGCATTAGTCAAACCAAATGGAACTACAACAAACTCATAATGTTTGTATCTAGTCCAAAAAGTTGCCTTGTGAATGTCATCTTATTTAATGTGTACCTAATAATATCCGGATCTCATATCAATCGTCAAGAACATTGTTTCTCCCTTCAACTGATCGAATAAATCATCAATCCTAGGCAACAGATACCTATTCTTGATGGTCACTTTTTTCAACTGCCTGTAATCAATGCACAACCTGAGAGTACCATCCTTCTTCTTCACAAGAAGTACTTGTGCACTCCATGGTGAAATACTTGGCCTAATGTATCCCTTGTCAAGCATTTCCTTCAACTGCTACTTCAAATCTACCAACTTTGGTGTGCTCATCTTGTAAGGTTCCTTAGATGTTGGAATTTCCCCTGGTACCAACTCAATAGAAAATTATACTTCCCTGTGAGGTGGCAACTCTGAAATATCTGCGGGAAATACATCCTGAAACTGTGGTATAATTGGGTACCTACTCAAAACATATTCATCCTCAACTTCCTTACCTTGTCACTAGAAATATGCACTTCAAATAACACATACCCTTTCCTGTGACTACGCTTGGCTTGCATAATTGTCACCAATATCACTAATGTTGCTTTCTTCTTACCCTGCAAGACTCTTTGTTCTTCATTATCATCCAAACACTCAATAGCCTTGTCATAACAATCCACCTTGGTCCTATGAAGATACAACCAGTCCATACCCAACAACATACTTTATGTTCCTAATGGTAATACATTCAAATGTGCTGAGGTAGGCATACCATTCAAATCAAATGCATAATCTCTTACCCAATGATGAACTCACTTCTTTGTACCTATAGCCAACTACACTAACCAAGAATTTGCATGTACTTCTTTATTCAAACCACACTTATCCACCGAGTCAATATTAACATGTCAATCAAAATAGAAACAACTTGATCACAAATACTACCGTCCATCTCGATAATAGACGCTTGGTGATCTACCTACCTATTATCTAGCGTTGCATAGATCCTAGGAATACTCTCTCCAACATCTCTCATTATTTGTGCCTCCTTAGCACTGTAGATTTGCAGTCTACAACCCTGATGTTGTGGATGGTCTCTCTTGCGATGCTCTCCTCCACGAGTCCAACACTGCAAAGGATTCCAACCTTCATCCTTATTCTTCTCCTGATATTGAAGTCCCTGTCCTCTTTCATATGTGTTGAACTTATTAGACAGTGTTGCAGTCTCTTTAATATGTGTACCCTGAGGTCTTGATCACTTCTTGTCCCATTTTCCTTTATTCTTTGCATTACCTTTCCAATTTGACTTAGTCTTAGATCTGCACTTTGATTGCTCATAAAAATTCTTTAGCTTCTGGATGGCCTCCTACAATGATCTAGGCTCAACAAACTCAATCCTATCCTTAAATGATATTGGCAACCCACTGATGAATCTCTGAATCTTGGCCTTCTCCTCCTTTAGGTAAGGCACATACCTCAACAACTCAAGAAATATTCTAGTGTACTCCTCATCGATCATATAGTTCATATTTAGCTCATAAAATGATTTTTCTCTATCGTTATAGTACCTATCTGATAGATAATTCTTCCTAAATAGTCTCTCGAATTCACTCCAAGTCAACTCCTCCTCCTAAATATCTCTGACATTCTTTACATCTTCCCACCAGATATCTACTTTACCTTTAAGACTGAATGTAGCTATTTTGGCCTTCATGTTCTCTGAATAATTGTGCAATCTAAAGAACTTATTCATTCCAAGCAACCATGCTTCTACATCCTGTGACTTCTTCATCTCTCCATCAAATGTAGGTGGCTTTGCTTTCTTAAACTCATATGGAAAATATCCCTTGCCACTCCTCCTATAAGGATGATAACAATGACGATCATGATACTTGTTTGAACCAGGAATAGAATAGTAACTATGTCTATCACCTCCCTTATCGGGAGTGTCCAAGAACCTGCCATCTATGATCATGTCATCTCTATTTGACATGTAGCCACCAGGAGTCCTACTGCCACATGCCCCATTAGTCTTGTCCTCCTGTTCATGGCTGATCCGAAGTGGTCCCTGTCTCTGTAAATATGACAAAATCTGAAGTATTACTGCATTGACTTCTGCTTGTTTCTCCTGTTCCTGCATAATTATGTCATTCTATGCCTTATAAATCCTTATTTATGCCTTCAAAGTTTTCGGTGTGTCTGCTAAGGAAAAATAATTCCCACCACCACGTCGCTCATCTGATCCATAAGGATAATATCATGAATTATAGTCTACCATATTTCTAGTCATCTTGATCTCTTTCCTGCAAGTCATCTTATGTTATCTAAAATAAAACATAAACAAACCAACGTACCTTAGCATAATTCGGGCAGGACATTTCATTTGCAAGATTAACCGATCTAGTGTGATACATGTATAAACATAATCGTACCATCATATAGACATAATTCTAACCATAGTCCATACATCAATGCATGACCATATCAACTACACATCATGACCTCATGTATGAAAACAACAACCATATCAATGTACACTTGACAACATGTAAACACTAACTTGCATAAACAATGTATAACCAATCATACACTCATGAAGACACATTCCACGACAAAACCATTGACCTTCACATGGCGACATCACTACAACCATGATCAACACCATGCATATGAAACAGGAAAATATATCACTTGTATGAATAACACATATGAAACTGACATGAATCCATGACCAACACACTGCCCATCTAGTCCAAGGGCTGAACCATGATTTGATACCACTTTGTAACACCCTCCCACATCTACCCAAGTAATCGGCCAATCAGGGTAAACATGTGACGAAGAGTTACTATGATATGATTCAACTCTCCATGTGTCAGTTAAGGAAGTGGAACCGACAGAACACACTACACATACCTTCCAAACATACTGCAGAACACCCAAAATCCATCCAAACCTCCCAGGTGATTAGCCCCTAAGACAAACTGAAATTTTACTACATTAAACCTTCAGTCTCTCTCATAACATGGTTATGAGTACGACTATGTCCTTATATTCACTCCCACAACATGGCCATGCATGAGACTGGGGACTTTCCCATGTAGTTATGTGCCTGCGACTCCGAATTTTGTGCCACCTTTCAGGGCCAGGGCTCAAGTCACTACCCAGGACTCCTTGAAACTTCCATAAATGAAAGATAACATCATAACAACAATACAAATGCAATTAATTGAACAAGGAATTGACTAGACTCCTAATAGCCATGACTGGCATTTCGTCAAACATGTCAAAAATATGCATCTACAAGTTTAAACAACATATTTGAGCATAGGGGTCTCATGCTTGTATGAGAATCACTAAGAAGCATTGATGCCTCATCACAATAAATGCATTACCATCTATTAAGGCATATATTCATCGTACATTCAATGATTAACCAAAACATGATGAGAGCCATAAATTTTCAATGTCATAAAATTCATTCATAACCAACATATAACCAACAAAAATATCAAGGGCATAGTAACCATATAAACCACATATACACAAGTATATTTACCCATAAAATAATAAGGAGAAAGAGAGCTCTTATTTATGATTGCATAGGCCCACAACATATGGGACTTCCACGAACCACCCAACCATAGATTAGGTTGAACTAAACCTTTCTTTCAGTCAGTCACCCCCATTCAATATTAAAAGCATGAATCTGAGATATCATAAAACACATCAATCAAAACCATCCAGGGATTCTAGAGGGCAAACCACCTCAACCCTCAACTAGTGATTCCACCTTATGGTCGTACATCACTAGCCATCACCAGATTGGTCTCTACCCAAGTTATTTAGGACTCCAGAGTGTTTGTTCCAACCAAGGCTTCCAAAACTAGTAACTCAACCCATAATTTTTGCCAGGTTTCCTAAGCATTTGTCTAACCAGGGCTTCCAAAACTAGTAACTCAACCCACCAAGGCTTCCACGACTGGTAATTCAACCCAAGTTGTTACAGGGCTTCCAGAGAATTTTTCCAACCAAGGATTCCGGGAACTAATAACACAACCCACAACCAAAGGCACAAGAAAACCAACCAGAAAATAAAAGTAAAACCCACAACACCATGACTACCCAAGAAATGGAAAGGCTAGGCAAATCCATTGTCAATCTAGACAATCCTCCATGCCAATGACATATCATAACCAAGAAACCACACACATATGCCATGCATTCCAAAAGTAATGAGAACAACATACATGCAACTCGGTACCTGCAAGAAAAACCCATTGTATTTTCTAATCATAATGTCCTCTTATGCTTTGCTACTCTTCCTTTGCCTTCTTTCTCCAAAACTCCAAGTATGCCATACTCCTTCAAGTGTGCTCCAAGAAACTCTAAGTGTCCAAGAGTATGAGAGAGAGATAATAGAGAGAGAGCTCCAAAAATGAACTGAAAAAAGGTTACAAACTAATCCTCAGAATCCTTTTTATCAATAAGGTCTCCATTTTCTTCATTTTCTATTATTTTCCTCCATTTTCCTCCTCACATGCAACCTCTAACCTTTCACCTCCCTTTTCTCCTAATTTTCATTATTTTCATAGATAAAATGTCAATAAATGCCTCATGCCTTTCCAAAGCCTTTGCCATTTCCTTTGCCAATTTCCTTAGCCATTAATTAATCACAAGTGATCCCTATCACTATTTTTTTGGCCCAACATTCAGCTTGGAATATGTGTTCCATGACCAAGGTCTTATTTTACCTTTAGTAATCTTTACATGGATTTTTTACAAGGTTTGTTAAATTTTCCTTGTCCTTCTTAATGTGGAATGACTTGTGGATTTTGTGGTCTCCTTCAGCCAATTTGAGGGTTTGGTTCTTCAAGCGCTCCTTCTCCTCTTCTCAATTTACACCTTGTAAGCATTCAAAAACCTTGCAAATTCTGTCAAATCTTACAAAAACCATGCTCTGATACCAAACTGATCCAAAATTAAAAATGAAGGTTTTAAGAAATGATTTGCAAACTAATTTATGTCTTTTAGGCAGTGGATTGTGATTGAAAAAACACACAAACTAAAGTAAATTTTGTAGATTTTTAATAATTAAAATGGACAATAATCAACATCAAAACACAACAAATTGATGACAGAGTTGACCCCTCCCGGGCTATGCTCCAAGCCCATCTTCAAATGGTGGCCTTTTTTATTATATGCTCAAATATTCAAATAGATCAACATACAAGTCTCAACTTGCAAAAGTAGCAGTGCCATTGTGTCCAAAATTCCCAAAAAGCCATGTGTGGGCTCTTCTTGGGCTCAAAAAGGCTAAAAATGGCCAAGATAGGTCTCCTTCTTCAAACTGCCTGCAAATAGCTCTACAAACTAGTTCTCTTTGCAAAACTTGGAAACAAAGTAGTTCTAGCCCAATTGGTACGGCGTGTAGTTGGAAACTTAAAGGTCTTAGGTTCAATCCATAGATTTTGACATTTTCGATGTTTTATTTAATACAAAAATCAAAGTTTTTAAACGACTTTGGGTAAATAATAGTTGAATATGGTTGACGATAGTTTAGCATGATTATCCATGGTTGAATATGGTCAACCATGGTTTAAGTGGGTCAAACATGGTCAACCATGTTCAACCATGTCTAGTCAATGCCAACCATCATTAGCCTTTATTAACCATGTTCAACCATGGTCCACCATCATCAACCATGGTCATATTGGTCAATCAATGTCTCAACGGCCAACCATGATCAACCATGGCTAATCATGCTTAAATATGGTCAACCATGGTCAATGTCTCTATGGTTAACCTATTAAATTATAGCAAGAAAATGCTTCATTTGACTTGTGCCTTATTCAAATGGAGAAATTCAAATTTCCACATCAGTCGAATGACTTGAGTTGTAGTTACCAAGAGTGACATGACCAAGTCACTTAGTTAAGTCAGTCAATTCAAGTTTGTGGGAAAGAAATAGAGTTGTGCACGAGTTGATTGCTAAGATTTAGGAATCTAGTGGATTTACAGTTAGTGAAACTCAATTATCTAAGCTCTGATCATGAATAGAGTCAATATGAGTCCAATTGAGTAGTTGTAATTGTTGTTAACTTATTGATCTCTCAATTAACTAGTTAATTTACTAAAAATAGCCCTATTTATGCATGCAATTCGAATTGCCTAGTTGAGTGGAGGGAAAAGGAAAAATTGTATTATATGTTGGATACTAGTGAGTGTATAGGGTTTGGATGTAACAGATGAGTTAATTTCCTCAAAATTGCGCAAGGAAATAGGAGAGAGTGCAGGAAGAGCGAGTGTAGGAACACAAGTGCAAGCTTAGTATTTTCTGGAGCAGACTCAGGAGGAGATCAATATTCCAATGTAGATTGAGCTTTAAGGATTAAAGATGTCATTGTAATAGATCATTTTTCTAATCTAATATAATACAAACAAAGGAGGGGGTTTTCCCAGTTGGGTTCCCTAGTAAAAATTATGTTCATTGTGATTGAATGATTACATGTGTTTCTATTGTCAGTTTTCCCTTCCGCATAATTTAGTAGAAGAAATTTATGTCTTTTGTATTTTAGTGTGATTTCATTAGCAACTACACATTTTGAGTTATTTATACATGGTATTAGAGCTATTGAAAACTACATAGAAACCAGGTTCCTGATCTTCTCTTAGAGAAATTTCGAATAACATATTTGTGGTGTAGGAATTTATCTAGTGCAAGAGGACAGTGCGAGTTGCCAAGAGGGAGTAGAGAGATTTCCCACAGGGAGTCTAGTTTCAGAGGGAATAACTCTATGGAAGTTATTAATTCAATATCTATGGATATCATACTCATTATTGCAGTAGTTGCATCAACAATGTGGAAGCAACAAAACATCAATATCAACAACAATATGAGTAGATCATAGTTTTCTTTGTATGTAGCTATACCTCCAAGGGTGAGGTGGGGCGATGTAGAACCTTAGTCCTAGAGTTGCAAAGATTTGGGCAAGGTCCATAGGAGAACAACAACAATTGCAGTATACTCTTCTCATGGATAATTACCCTTGCTACAAGGCCCCACAATATTTAGTAGCAGAAGGATCAACATTAGTTGACGTAGTGAGATCTTAGGTGACCATTGCAAGCTAGTAGCATTCAAAGACTTAAGAGACACTTTTGGCTCAATGACATAGTTGATTCAGTATTTTGGTGTAAAAAGTCCTCGTAGATTCAAACTACTTATGTAATTTTCTAAAACAAAAGACTTGAATCTACTCTAATCATCAACAAAAACAATTAATCGATTGAGAAATCACAACATAAACATGATATAAGGTTCAATCACATATGCTCAGATATTTATCTAAGGGGAAAGTTTGTTTCTCAAAACCCCTTCCTATTTGTATATTGCATTAAATAAAAAAATAAAGAAGAAATACAATGTTTTTTCAACTTGAACAATCTCGACACAAGTATAGTCTATCCCATTGCCTTACATGGTGACTCTGGCCAATACTTATCCAATTTTGTTGCCTACCAAGCTCATATTTTCTTGTGTTGTTTCTCAAGGAATTAGCCCCCTATTAAATTGGAAATTCTCCATCTAGAACTAGACAATCCCTATAATAGGTCATTCACTGACTGCATGCACCACCTGTACAACTCGAAAAATTATACAATTGATAGTACATTACCATTGAACTCCAATATCAACTGGGTAACTTGAATTTCATGCACGCATGAGCTAATTAAGGTTGATTGATTAGTTAATTGGTTGAACACTGAAGTTACACCCCATTGCTAGAACTCCTACTAGTTCCTCCAACAATTGGAACTAGTTTAACTTACATTAACTCATTTTAACTGAATTACATTATTACAACTCAAATTAAACTCAACCTAGGCTCCTAGAATTTAGAAACCACTCTACATGACTTAAGTTAGGTCCTCAACTCGAATTAACTGAGCCAACTAAGTGAAATTAACTTAGTTAACACATTCTTGTTGCCTTGTGATGTCGAATTACAATTTTCTCCTAGTTTAATTCAAGGGAAAATTAATCAGGATTTTCTTGTTGCCATTTTCAACATTTGGCTGCTTCTCAGTTGTAATTATTGCAGTATGTTAAATTATGGTATGTTTTATGCTTAGCGTAGTTTACTTATTTTTCTTCTTATTAGCCACAGATTAGCAATCAAATATACATTAAGTAAAGTGCAGATAGAACATCAAATGATCAATAGAAAACAAGCCAAGACAAGAGACACAAGATGTGGCGGCTAGCCAAGGACAAACCCCAATGCAGGGAAACCCTTTGATCAAATATTCTTTTATCTTCAATAGTTCAGTAGAGAGAAATAATACAAAATCTGAATTATGTAATTTTATATCAGTAGCAACAAACCCTAGATCAACAAAGTCAAACTTGTTCAAACTAGCTGAAATTGACCTCTAAAATGCTTGGCCAATTTCCGGTCAACTTGTCCTCGAACAGCCTGAAGAAACAACCCTTGAATAGCCCCAAAAGTACAGTCAATTTGCAGATTTCTGAAGTCAACTACAACCCTAAAATAAGGCAGTCAACACACGGTCAAACCAGAGGTCAAATCATCTCGATTTTTGTGCCAAAAATTGTGGCTTGCCTAGGAGAGGCAACCACACCCAATCTGCACTTCTAGATGGTCAACGCTTGGTCAAAACTGGTCAAAGAGATGACCTACTGCCCTAGCATCCTTCTTTCTGTGTCTTCCTTGCCCTAGGACGTCTTTCTTTTAGCCACACGTGAGAGAGAGGCTCCTTTTATGCGTAGGAGAGAGAGAGAGAGAGAGAGAAGATGAGTGAATTGAATTTTTCCGAATGAGGAGAATGCTCCTTGTATTTATATGAAAACGTTGAGGATGAATAGATGTGACTGTTGGGCTTCTAAGCCTACATAAGTTTGTTGGCCAACCTTGACAATTTGTCCATAATCAAAATAAATTCATATCTCCATAAATACTTATTAGAATCGGATGATCTTTAGATCAATCCTACACCTCTTGATGAGAGGAATCTAGGAAAAATATTAGAAGCCATAAATAAGGTGATCCACATTGAGTTTGGCCCTAGTTTCCAATTTTAACACAGTAACAACAACAATATTGAGAGGGAGTGTTAATTTTGTTACAATACATTCTTATAGAGGAACATAATTAGGGTTGTTCAAAACCCTTTTCTTGCTAAGAGGTAGTATTAAATTATAGCGAGAAAAGGCTTCATTTTACTTGTGCCTTAGTCAAATGGAGAAATTCAAATTTCCACATCAGCGAGATGACTTGAGTTGTAGTTAGCAAGAGTGACATGGCCAAGTCACTTAGTTAAGTCAATCAAATTGAGTTTGTGGGCAAGAAGTAGAGTTGTGCATGAGTTAATTGCTAAGATCTAACAATCTAGTGGAGTTATAGTTAGTGAAACTCGGTTATCTAATCTCTAGTCATGAATAGAGTTAGTATGTGTTCAGTTGAGTAGTTGTAATTATTGTTAACTCACTTATCTATCAGTTAACTAGTTAATTTACTAAAAATAGTACTAGTCATGCATGAAATTCGAATTGCCTAGTTGAGTGGAAGGAAAAGGCAAACTGGTTGCTGGGAAAATCCCTTTTTCATGTGGGATTCCTTACATTGGGGAAATTGGTCACTCTATTAGCCAAAGAATCCAAGAGCACGTACCCAGCATTAAACACAATCATTCACAATCATTCCCACTCCTCAGCTTTAGCTGATCATGCAGAGAAACTTAAACGTCATGTTTATGTTGATCACAATCCATTTAGATTGAGAAACATGCCATCAATCTCAATAGGGACGATGGTTGGAAATTGAGCAAAGGCCGAGTTCCTGCCCTCTTTTCTTGATTGCCCCTTTTTATTTTTTTTTTATATTTTTTATATTTTTAATATGATTTTTTAATATTATAACATATATAATAATTTTAATTTGCAATTTATTCATCTAATTTAATAATAATAATATTATTAATATTAATAAAGAAAGTTAATTAATTACTAAATTAATAAATTACTAGTGTTCCAACATGAAATATCTAACTACTAACTCTTAACAACTAAGTATTAATTTATAATTAAATACTACTTTTATTTTTTTCTTCATATACCTAATTTAATTTAAGAATTACAATTATATATATATATATATAATATATATATATATATATATATATTATATATATATATATAAAAAAAAAATCTTTTAACTAATCTTAGTGGCTAATTTCCCAAGGTTAACTTTGGACTGGATGCATCTTTGCTATTTAAACTTATGGGTAGATTGATTTTTTTCTCAACTTTGTCATGTGGATGAACACATTAGATGGTTCGAAATGTCAACCAAATCTCACTAATGTGATTAATCTAAAAGATATTTTCATCATAATAATAATAATTATTTTAATATTATTAATGTATTTATATTTTTATTAATATTAATATTAAATCCATACCATTGACAAGTATCAATATATATCAATCACATTTACTAATGTAGTTGTATATGCTAGTTTTTATCTTAGATAAGTCTAATATTGACAATACTATAGCAAGCAGGTCTTTCAACAAAAAAAAGTCTAACCATAACAAATTTGTATGATGTAGTGGGGAAGATAGATCAATATAAATATGCAAATTTTTAGTTCCAATTATTTCCAACTCCCATAAATTTTAGCTCCCATTCTTTTGAAAAAAAAAAAAAAAAAATCTCATTTCTATGCAGAGATAGATTATACCATTTCCTTTCCCAAAACCTGAAACCCACACAAATTATTGAAAATTAAAAATACTTTAAATCATTTTTAAATTATTTTTGATATGTAGTTATTTAAGTATCAGTTTGATTAAGAGCTCATTTTTCTCGGAGGTAAAGAACGACTCAAGACTTAGAGACATCTAGCAAGAGTTAAATCACCCTGCATTTATGGATAACAACCAACGATAGTTGCCCCATTACTAATTTAACAACTAAGTTATGATAAATTTTTCTAGTGACTATGAAAGAAAATATCTAATTTTTCACTATAACTATATATTTAAAATATGAATGAATAATCCATATTTACAATTTTAATAATATGTAATACCGACTACATAGCTTATTTTTTTAAAATTTAAAATTTAACAATTGCAAAAATGAAAAAAAAAAAATATATATATATATATATATATATAATTGAGGTATAAATAAGTTCTGGAATTTCAAATTTATTCTAGTGAAAATTTGATAATAACTTTTTTCATACAATATTTATGAATGTTAAATTATTGTGTGTATTATATGCAAATTTTTAAAGATAATAGTGAGCACTGAAGGTAGGGATTTTTCTCATAACTAGTCTTGATTCTCTACACTTACAATGTATTAGGGCTGAAGTGGTTTTGAGAAGCCAAGACATCTCAAGATATATTAAGAGTAAGAATTTATTTTAATTGAAGACTTAGTTTTCATTCAAAGACTACACTATAATATAGTGTATATGCTAATTTATTACTAAAAATTGTTAGTTCATGAAGCATTAATATTAAATGTTCAATAATTTAAAAAATATTTAATTATCGATCTTAATTCTTTGCACCATTCCAGGTGGTTTACAATATGTTCTTCTTTTTATGATTGTTTATTTCATACACAAATTTAGTGTAATATAGGAAATACCATTTCTAAACCTCACTAATGTCATTTTGCTCCTATTATAAGGATCACCCATACCCCTTCTAATCATATATAGAGAAATGAAATTACCATTATTCATGTCAACAAAGTAGAAAAGAATACAAATTTCCTAAGTAATAAGAGATTCCGAAAATGTCTTTTCATATTAATCATGCCTTAGTTTCTTAAAAATACAATTAAACCAAGGAGTGGAGACAAAAATGGGTGTTGCAATTAAAAATAAAGATGCCTAATTCCACTTGCGTTCTCCTCAACCCACCCTCCTTTTCAACCATTGCAGTAGAGATTTTGAAAAAAGAAGAAAAAAATATTGATCATGCCTTAGTCTCTTAAGAATACAATTAGACCAAAAAATGGGGACAAAAATAGATGTTCTGTTTAAATGGGCGTTGCAATTAAACAAAACTATGCCTAACTCCATTTGTGTTCTCCTTGACCCATTCTCCTTTTCAACCATTGCAATAGAGATTTTGAGAAAAGAAGAAAAAAGTTCAGTTTAAGATGGTATTTTTTTATCTTGAATAATGACAAGTCTTCTAGAGATTTGCCATCAATGTGATTAATCCCTACTCACATCTCTATCTATACATTATTTATCAAAGTTTCACATACCTTAAAACCCATAAAAATTAGAAATTAACACATGAAATAACAAATTAGAATTACACACCAACTTCAATGAAGCAAACAAATAACAAAATTGACAAAATCAACCAGGAACAAAATTGACCCGAACTCATATAACAAAATTGAATAATAAACAGATCCATAAACATTGATACTACAAATTCTCAGTAAACTATATATAAATGTTAAACCAATAATATTAAATTCAATTACCATTTCATTTATTCTCTCAACTAATCATGTCCAGTTATCATCAACCAGACACAGCCCTCATAATACACTATCTAGAGTCTAGACTATGTAGTCCGGGTTATTTTATACAATAGAGTGTGTGGAAGGTTTTGATACCTATCATTGATAACGTGCAGATTTCCTATCCACCTGTCAAAGACGGACTGGGAGGTAAAAATTTACTACAACCCGTCAATTTAAAGCCTGTGTGTAATTATTCTATGTTCTATCCTCCAGAAGTTTGATAAATATAAACTTTTAATTTAAACGATTCATTAATTTTTTAATCCTTAAAAAATGTTTTACAAAGGAAGTGCATTAAAATTCAATGGTATAATTATTCTGTGTTCTTTCCTCCAGAAGTTTTTGAAATATAAACATTCAATTTAAACAATTCATTGATTTTTTAATCCTTAAAATATAAATTAAAAACCTTTAACAAAGCAAGTACATTAAAATTCGATAAACACATAACAGATAATGATTAGTCAAAGCACGCTGGATTTCTAAGGAATTGGAATTTCGAAATATTCCTTCCATCATCTTAAAAATAATGTATTATACACACTTTACCAGACCATTATTAAACGAAAATAATGTCCAGAAATTTAGATTCAAGAACTGCCAAGCTCCCCAGCATCCTGCAGGGGAATCCAATCAAATCGTACTGCAAATTTGTAGCTTCTTTATAGTATAACAAGTGGTTTTCATCCTGGAATATAGATTAAGTATACTCAGAATAATTTGTATAGATGCTAGAAATCAAATCAGACATTTGATTATTAAAGTCTATTAAAACATTATTTTTTTGTTTTGAATGTGTGACTTTCTAAAGAAAAATACATACTTTTAATCATTAGATTTACTCAAACTATATAACAATTATTTCAAAGAATTATAATTATATATATTTATTTTGTTACAGGGGAACAGCTCCCAAGAGTTGGGAAACCTGTTCCAATGGTTCCCCAGCTTGAGTAGCTTTGGAACTGTATGAGAACGTTTTCTTTTTAGGGAAGCTGCAATGGGAGCTTGGGAAAATTCCGGGAGCTTTGAACACTGTTTTTTTGGAGTTGGGGTGGGTTTGGGGAGTACAAAGCCTGTAGAAAAATATGTTGAACTGCCCACAAAACATGAGCCTAAGTTGAAACCTTCACAGGAAAAAAGGTCAAAGACATCCTTAGCACATATATCCTTAATTGAGAAACTAGAGCAATCTCTTGATGGGTTAAAGAAGTGTGTGGCACCTTGATGTAAAGGCGATATTTGAGATGGCATGCTGATGAATATTTCTCTTGTTGTTTATGTATATATAACTCAGAAGATTGTGTGTGCATATTGTATGTGGCAGTCAATGCATAAACATTAGAGTTGCTTTACTTTTTCTCTTAAGAATAAATAGGAAAACATATGTAAAACTGTTTCTTTGTAATTTTAAGCCAAATTATTTCCAAAACTCGTCATGTGTCATAACAAACTTGACATTTTAATATTTTATATATATATAAGAGAGAGAGTACAAGAGAAACACCCGAAGTATATATTTATATAAAAGAGATTATGTATTTATTCTTTATATATTTAATTTAATTTAATATTTGAAATATTTTAATTTCAATATTAATTTTGATGGTTATATTTATATATTATTTTTTATTTTTTATTATATATATATATAAAACAGAGAGGCCTGTGCGTATGAGGGTCTCATTCCTTGCAAAAACATGAGGTTTTAGACCGTCAAAAAACATGAGCTCCGTTGGCCTCTGGCATGGGCTCTATAGCAGCTAGGGTCTCCCTAGCAGCCTGCATCACTACTTAGCCGAGCTCCGTCCGATGAATCAGAGTGGAGATCGGCGGATTGTCCAATTGGTAGTCCCTGTTTCGAGCTGTTGAACTTGTTGCACTATTGTGATTGTTCCTAAAGCATGTGATCAGACTGTCTTTTTGTTCACCCTATCTACTTGCGAATGTGGTAAAAGTCTCAGGGGACTTTGAATTCGCCGTGGTGTGTCTGCTGAATGCAATCTGTGCACAGATCAAAGTTTGTTTCTGCTACGCTATTTGGCTGGGCGTGCAAGCAACCATCGTGAGGATTTTTGGGTTGTTTTGTTTGACCATGTGCTCTATGCAAGCACACTGAGAGCTCTAAGAACTTATGAACATTTTATAGGTAGGAGGTTTGTTTCTCATTTATTGGTCTCTGGAATTTAATTTTATGATGGAGATATCATTTGTGTTTGTGTGAATCAGAGTGTCTCTTTTCCCTCTTCTTTGCTGGGTGAAAGCAGTTTTAAGGCTATAGGGATATTTTGGGCAAATATATTACTGGTGACATGACACAAGGTAACAATTATCTGTGCCCTCGAATTTGTGTAGAAATAGATTTTTCTAAAGTCCTCCCTGCCATTCAAATTAAGTTGAATCTAAGTATCAACCCTTTTCCAAAAATAGCTTTGATGTCTTAAATGCTTTGATGACATGCTGAAAATTCATAGAAAAAGGTGAGAAATCTAGAGGCCCAAGTGCCAAATAATCTTGTCCCAAAAGCCAAAAGCCCCTCCTAATTAGATTGATGAAGAAGAGCTAAATCAAGTGGAAAAGCTTTCCCCAAAAGTCTCTTCTTCATTAAGATATGAAGAAGTTGGTAAGCTGAAAGCTTCTCCTTCCCCTTCTTATTTAAATGGGCTTAAAAAGCCACACTTCTCCCCCTTCCTATTTAAATGTGCTTAAAAAGTGACGCTCCTCCCCACAGATAACAAGAAGCAAGAAAGATCATTCTTCTCCCCCTTCCTATTTAAATGTGCTTAAAAAGTGGCACTCATCCCCACCTGTAACAAGAAGCAAGAAAGATCACTTGTAACAAGAAGCAAGAAAGATCATTCTTCTCCCATTTCCTATTCAAATGTGCTTAAAAAGCGGCCCTCCTCCCCACGGGTAACAAGGAGTAGGAAAGAACATAGTAAAAAGAACTCAGAGACTACCACAAGCTAAGTAGTGGGCTATCCCCTAACAATTTGTAGAAATGTTTTGTTTTTGTGTTTTCTTGTATAAGGAATTTGTTAAAATCTACTCCTCCTCTTATGAAGCACTAGATTAAAAGCTGGAAGTCTTAGCTCTAGAACTTTGCTCTCCCTATTCTTTTGAGAGGAGGCTAATTTTTAATTTTTTTTTTGTAAACTTGCACTAGTTGAAGTTAGTCAATGAAACTTAAAAAAATATTGTAACTCATTTCCAAATAATTATTGCATTCTAATAGAAATGTTAATATAAACTTTACTCATTTTTACTATTTTTTTCATTTTATTTATTAAATAATAAACTATTTTCATTTAATAAAATAAAACATAATTTTTTTTAACAAAAAAGCGCAAAGCTTTTTTTTTTCAGAAGAAAAAACCATGATTTTCTATATTAAGATAATATAAAGGACAAGTTACATGAAAAGGTCCAGTATAGTAGAGATAACCAAAAGATCCATATTTGCCTGATGTTCCAGATATAGGAGCCATACTATTCAAATTCATATACAGTTGGTTCGATCTGTGCAAGACTCAGATACCAAATAGACTAGGAATTTGCAAAATATAAAACATGATTTGTACAAAAAAGGTCCATATAAGCATATAATCAAAACATATGAGAGAAACCGTTCAGCCCGTAAGGTCGTGATTGGCCTTGATGCGGAGCAGAAGAGATGACACAGGCATTCCAGAATTCTGAAAGATAGTTTCATTCCTCCATTTCCACAGGAACCAACAGGCAAGAACAAATAAAGAGCACCAAGATGCAATCTGTCCACTCCACCATTTGAAACCGTCCTGTACAGAGGAAAAAATGTGGTGAGGAAAACCAAAGGATATGGAGAGATCATACCAGATAAGAAGAGAAGAGGGGAATTGAAAAAACATATGTAGATTTGAATCAGCAGCATTCAGACACATGGCGCAGCGACCCAGACCCTGCCACCCTTTTCTTTGAAGCACCTCCCATGTGAGATTCTTGTTCCAGAAAACTAACCACGAAAAAAGGATCATTTTTAGCGGGCAGGAGACCTTCCATAAAGGCATCGGAAAGATCACTTGAGTGGAGATGGCAGAACCCATGGAAAAAGCTGCATAAAGATCCTTCACTCGGATTGGTAAAGGAGAGCGGGGGAGAGCCCACGCCAGTACATCCTTTGAGCCTGTACGATGAATCGCTAAACCCATCAATGCTTGAAATATAGATCTCCAAAGAGGATAAAGGGAGGGAGGCAAGTGAAGGTCCGCTTCATCCTTCCAAACAGGGGAGGAATGAGACCAGGATTTTATCAATTTGTCCCATGTGAATATGCCTTTTGTGTGAAGAAAGGATACCAGAGGGAGAGGGATAGGAGAAGCCAAACCGTTTATTATGGTGTCAAAACCAATGAGGATGCCAGAGCCTGAGAAGATCTTCCATAGTAAATTTTCCATAAAGAAGGACTGTATTTTCCTGAAGCTCTGCCAGATGGCAGAACCCCTTTTTATCCCCAATGAATTCCTTCTATACCAATACTCCATACCTCTGCCTTTTAAGTATTTCCTGTTTATGAGCTTGCTCCACGGACCCTCACCAAAGATGCCTCTATGAAGAGTTTTACAGAGGAGAGCATTTCCGAATGACCTCATGTGTAAAAGACACCATCCACCTGCTTTTCTCGATCTAGAAATAGCATCCATCTTTACCAAATGGATCTTTGATTGATAGGATTTCCCTCCCCATAAGAAATTTGCAGCTAGAGAGCACATTTTTTTAATAATAGAGGCAGGAAGAAGATAGAGATGGGCCCAGTAGGCCGCCAACTGAGATAGAACAGCCTCAACCAAAATAAATCTGCCTGCTAGAGAAAGGAGTCTCGATTCCCATCTGGAAATCCTGTTGTAGAAACGATCAACAAGCCATAGCCATTCCTGTTTTTTGTTCCCTTTAGCCTTCAAAATGAAACCCAAATATTTTATGCCGTTCCTGATCGAAGCTTGGCCAATGCCAAACGTTGCTGCAATCCATAGAACAAGCTCCATATTTGACTCATTATGATACAACTTTGATTTTTCCTTATTAATAAGGATTCCAGAGGCTGACTGAAATTTCTGTAAGATGTTGTTTACACATATCCAGGATGCTTTGCAAAGCATAGCAAAAATAAGAATATCATCGACAAACAGATTGTGGGATAGGAAAGTGTCCTTACAAATTTTGACTGGCCTGCATCGTCGTTCTGTAACTGCCTTGTTGATATGCAAGCTGAGGACATTCATAACCAGAATAAAAAGCAAAGGGGAGAGAGGACAGCCCTGACGGAGTCCCCTCTCGGCTTTAAAAAAAGAAGACGGAATTCCATTTATAATGACAGAATAATTAACGTTTTCTACGCACGCCATTATTCACTCAATACCTTTAGTTCTAAAACCAATTTTTGCCAGCAGAATTCTGAGAAAACCTGAGTCAACACAATCATAAGCCTTTCTTAGGTCAATCTTAAGAATAGCCGCCTCAATGTTGTTTGTCAGCATAGAAAAAAGGCATTCCTGTGTCATAGCGACAACATCCCAAATATTCTGGTCTTTTAAAAACGCGTGCTGGTCCCTAGTGATGAAGATGTTGAGAACAGGCTTTATCCTCTCAGCTATAATTTTTGATATGATCTTAAACAGAGTGTTGCATAGAGCAATAGGTCTGTAGTCCTGAAAGGAATCAGATCTATGTTTTTTGGGGATAATAGAAAGATAAAGCGCTGTGAATATTTCCCGACATACGAGAAGCTTCCACCATTCTCAGCAGATCCATTTTAAACATGTCATAGAAATGCAGGAAGAACTCGATAGGCCAGCCATCAGGCCCAGGACACTTGTCCTTTTTGAAAGACTTTATAGCAGCAAGGAGCTCATCCTCCGTGACCGGTTTTATAAAATTTTCATAAGCATCCTCATCAAACATTTCAGGCATCAAGTCCGCTGCCCATAACATATCATTAATGTTGCTCTGGTTCCTTTTATATTGGTTTTGAAAGAACCTTGTTGCTTCATCAACAATATCATTCTGAGAGTAAAAGAAACCTCCCCTGCCATCTTCGATCTTCCAAATAGAATTTTTCCTTCTTCTAGCATTTGCAAAGTTATGAAAAAACTTCGTGTTTCTATCCCCCTCCTCTAGCCAGAGCGCTCTGCTTTTTAGCCTCCAAGAGGCCTCTTCCTTGAGCAGCAGAATTTGCTTCCTTTTTTCCAAATCCCTGATATGGTTCTTTTTCTCGAAAGGCATGAAATCAGGGGAAGTAGAAGAGATGAAGTTATCCAACTCCTTTTGGATGTTAATTAGCTCCCTTTTATGCTGCTTTGATTTTCGGATCTGCCAGTCCTTTGTAGTCGCTCTCAGACATTGGATCTTTTCGTGGAAAGTAGTAAGAAAGGTTGTGGCAGATGCTTGCAGATCCGCCCATTTCCTAGAGATAGCTTCATTGAAAGAAGTTTCATCCAAGAAGATCTTGTTGAATTTAAAGGAATACTCCTTCCTATAAACCAAGTCCCTCCATTCGAGAAGAGTTGGCCTATGATCAGAAGTAAAATCATTTGCAATAAGAGAAAATGGCATGCCCCATTTTTCAATGATGTTGGCATTGATAATAAAGCGGTCGATCATTTTTGCAATGTAGGCTTGTCGAAACCTCCCATTATCCCACGTTGGTATCATTCGGTCCGGCATGACATCCACAAGGTTCCTGCTTAAAAATTCCATTCTGAGCCTGTCTGCCAAATTGTCTTTTTTCCTGCAGTTACCCCAACACTCATCAGGGCTAAACGTCACATTTAAATCCCCTGCTATCAGCAAAGATTCTATATCAAGAATCTCCGAAGCAAACAACCTTTCCCAAAAGGGAAGCCTGTTTCTACAAGGGGCATATACATTTAGAAAGTTTAGCATATAAACATGACCTCTGATTGAGGCCGAGACTAATATCCAGCACAACATTTAAAGGCTTTTGCTTTAATCCAGACAGGATCCCACAAAAAAGCTAATCCTCCAGATAGACCATTCGCCTCGGTGGCAACCATAAACCACGTTGGAAACATCCTTCTAAAAACGCAATTGCTGCCCTGCTGGAGTGCATGGTTTCCTGAATAAAGATAATTTTGGGCCGAGCCGATGAGAAAAAAAATTTAAGCGCTAAGAATTTTGGGGGGGCGCCCAGTCCCCTGATATTCATTGATATCAGAAAAGTCATTTTGAGGATTCACCAACCATGCATGCTCTAAGAGGTTGTGAGTCAGCAGAGTCCAATATTGGAACTTCGACAAGAGATAAATTTGTGATGCCAAAGTCAGAGACAATTGATCTGCCTCTAAAATGACGGCTACCCCCCTTTTGTTTCTTTCTGACAGTGATATTCTTTGTAGAATTTGGGTTGAGGGACGGATAAGAAGGAAAAGATGGTTTGTGAATAGTTAAAGGCTCAAGCTCCAGAGGATTTCTTTGTAAAAAAAGATCGATATCACTGTCAGGTTTATTTATAGGTGAGTCTGATGGAGAATTGAAAGGAGTAGGTGAGAGCATAGGTTCCTTACCTTTCGATGGACCTTCAGGATGATGGGCCGGATGTTGGGCCGGAGAGGGAGAAGAGGAGGATATCTAGATAGTATGGGAGCCAACCGCGAAGACCCCTTGACTCATAGCAGGGGGAGAAGGGATAGCATTTTCCTCATTCGGCTATGGAATAGGAAAACCGAAAGCCAGATCATTTGGAGGGGTGGATTTATCACGGGAGGGATCCATAGATCGAGGAGGAGCCGATTCATGACTTTTTACTTGGCTATCCAGAAAACTCACATCATCAGAAGATGGATCCGAGACGGATTTCCCACCCTTGGAAAAAAAATGCTTCTTTGACCTGCGATTGACACGAAAGCAGCAGTTTTTGATGAGATGCCCTGTTCTGTGACACAGAGAGCATCGAAAAGGGATGCCCCAAAAATCGAGCCTTTGACTGATTTTAACACCATCCCAGGATATCTCGATATGATCTGGATAGCCGCCTTTATAGGGTTTCTCAATTAAAATCCACGCGATCCTCTTGTCCCTCTCTCCCCTACACCATGGATCTACATAAATAAACTTCCCGATAGAGTTCCCAATCTCTGAGAGAGTTTCAGTCGACCATAATTCCAAAGGTAAGTTTGTAAGTTTTACCCAAATCATACAATTTGACGGAGTGTTTTTAAGAGGATCAAAACCCAAGTACCATCTAGATAAAGAAAGGAAACTTCTGCCAAAAACCCAGGGCCTATTTCGAATAATCTCTAAATCCGAAGCTTTTAGAAAATGAAAAGAAAACCATTCCTTCATTAGGTGCGAGATGACTGGGATATAACCAATGAGAGGAAGCCATTTGTCCGCCAGCCATTTCCTCATATCATACTCCTCCATTTGCGGGAAATGCCACTTCCCGATCAAGGCCAGCTTTTGCAAACTATCAATACGTTCAGATAGGACAACACTGTTTACGGTGATAGCCTTTGGCAGAGGGCCAGTTTTTACAGGGTGCTTAGCCTTATTAATGAGCTTTTTTTTATCATAATAACCTCCTATATTTGAGAGCCCCCTCGCATGCTGTGGGGGGGGCAGGTCCAGGTCCTCATAGGATAAATTTGCTTTGTCATGGCGGGTCGGGTTTAGAAGCATGTCGTCCACCGTGGCATGCCAACTGTAAGAGTTTTCATGTGCCTTTTCGGCCTCGATGGTAGCATTTATAAGAGCCTGTGTGGATGGAGAATCAGAACCCTCTGTCATAATTAATGAAGAAGGCCTCCGTAAGATCTGGAAGAGACTATATCATAGATCGGACATGGGGCAGATCCCACAGAAAATCCTGTCAGACACAAAATGCCTGGATGGAAGATGCCGACTGACAATAGAAAAAGAAAAAAGAATCCGAAAGGGAGCCTTTCTCGATAAGCCGTCAGAGACAAAGATACGATTGGATAAGAGGAATCAAGAACCCGATCAGAAAAAAACTATAAACCTCGGGAAAAGATGACCCCAAGGACAGGGTGGTACTGGAACTGAAACCCAATTTGGCAGATCACCTTATGTGAAAATTCAGTTTAGAGAAACAATAGGCCGCCGTCATATTGACTTCAGTGAAGGAAGAAGAAAGGCACATGAAAGGTGACGTGATTCTGAACCTGATAGAGCAGAAAAAACCCAGAGATGTAATGAGAAAGATCACCGAAAAAAATTCAAAATAAGAGAGATCCGGGTAGAGGTTACCAGAAAGGAAAGGAAGATCCAATCGGAAAAACCAGGGAAGTGGCGAGAAAAAGTTCCGGAACCTGGAGAGAAGCTATTCCGATGTCTGGGATTGACAGTCTATACAGCAACAATAGATTTGAAAAATGCACCACCAATTTCCTATCCTAATGCGAATATCAAAACAGGGCCTGTAAACGCAGATAAGCAATTTTATCTTGTTTAGAAAAGAAAACCACATATTTTGCCAGCACCCCTAGACCTGGAGAACAAAAACAAGGAGGAGAAGTGATCTGAAAAAATATCCCCTAAGCATACCAAGAAAGTTTAAATCCTGAAGAGGATCCGCATTCATGACATGCACCATCCGGCAATATATGTAAGAAGGAAACCCATAAAGATAATAACCAGGACGTTTAGGATTCTAAAAAACACCAGAATATAGCCGAACCACGTAGAGATCTTATAACCAAAAGATAGTGGCCAGTAAGAGTCATAATATACCATTTGTCCAGATGTTAAAAGCAGACCATACTGAACATGAAATTCTCAGTGAATAAAGCCATAAACTAGTCGTGCTATCAACTCAAAAAACCATAGAGAGCAAAATATTATGCCATATAAGATGTAAAACGTAAAAAACAATCTGAGAAAAAATCGATAGTTGACAGGAACCTGACCTGTATCCCGAAAAAACCAGCGCACCGAGGAAGAATGTGATCGTCCACCGCCAGCAGAGACACCGAACCAAGAACACGAAGGAAATACCAGAGAGGATGAAAGGATACCGAAAGCCCCCCCAAAAAGTTGAGCGTCTTAGAAAACAGGTGATGAAAAAAACCCTGCGCGAGAAGGGAGGAAAAAACTGAAACCAATTTGGAGGCCTGGTATAAGAAGGAAGGGGTCTATATGGCGGGGGAAAGGGACGTGTCGGTGGAGAGGATTGCATGAAACACAGTCACCCCAAAGAAGAGACACGTCGCAGCATTGGAGGCTACGCAAAAAACGACAAAAAAACTTACCCGAAGAGGAGCAACCTGTCTGTAGAGATAAGGAGGATCCCCATGCCAATCCCTGGTTGGTTGCGGAGAAAGCAGTCGAGCCCTGGTTGGTTGCTAAAAACGGTGGCTTCCTCGGAGCGCCTCCCAAAACCAAGTTTCAACAAAAAAACGCAAAGCTTATAACCGTAGCAAATAGATAAATTTGGTCATATATTTCAATTTTGGAAAATTTTAATTCCCAACTTTTTCAAACATTAAAATATTTCGGTTCCAATTCTATTCAAAGTTAAATTATACCATCTCTATTTCCAATACCTGCGACCACGATCGATTATTAAGAATTATAAATATTTTGAATACATTTTAAATTTATATTTTTAACATTTTTAATTATTTTTTGAAATAAAGATAATGTATGTAATTTTTAATTCTGAATATATACATTAATTGGTCTAATATTTGAATATTAATATATGTTAAATATTTTATCTAGATTACATTTAAAATTTAAAATATAATATTGTTAATTTTTATTCATAAAATATATATTTAATTTATTTTTTATTTAA
Organism: Pinus taeda; assembly: GCA_000404065.3. Taxonomy (NCBI): domain Eukaryota; kingdom Viridiplantae; phylum Streptophyta; class Pinopsida; order Pinales; family Pinaceae; genus Pinus; species Pinus taeda. Next base: position 86,754 of record APFE030464090.1, on the reverse strand, counting down.
GGTATAATTAAATTTTTAGATTTTTTAAAATTTATTTTTCTTTTTGGGGAAAAAATTGACAACTTTTTGTTGCTCTGGTTTTCTAATATCTTGATATAAATTTATGGAATTGTCAGTTTTTTTCTGTATTATATATAATTTTTATAACAAGCTCAAAAAAAATTATCTTTAAAATAAAGCATAATAATTTATTAGCTTAGATTCATGACACAAAATGTATTAGGATTCAAGTGATTTTGCGAAGTCGCATATTATGGAAGCTAGGTTGAGTCTAAATTAGGATGCTTTTTAAACTAGGGAAGAGATAACAAGAGTTAGATTCTATTTTATTTCAAGATTTTATTTGCATTGAAAGCCTATAGTATAATATAATGTAGATACTAAAGTATTACTAAAAATTGTTGATTCATAAAAGTGCTATTATTAAACTTTCAAGTTCCTAAAAATATGTAACTAACGAGCTTAACTCTTTGAACCATTCTATGTGGTTTATAATGTTTTTGGTTATTTATAGTTGTTTATTTCACACACAAAGATCTAAATGAAAAATAGGAAATACCCTTTCTAAACCTCACTAATGCCATTTTTCTTATACTATAAGGATCACCCATATACCTTCTAATCATATGCAAAGAAATGAAATTACCAACATTCATGTCAACAAAGTAGAAAACAATACAAATTTTATATCTGATACAAGACTCTAGAAATGAGATTTCATGTTCATGACTTATTCTCCTAAGAATATAATAATATTTTTTTTTTATCTCATTAGACCAAGGAAAGACTATAGAAATGGGTGTTGCAATTAAGGAGAAGACAATTTCTAACTACAAAGCTTAACTCTTTGCACCATTCTATGCGGTTTACAATGTTTTTGGTTATTTGTAGTTGTTTATTTCAAACACAAAGATCTCAATGAAAACATAGGAAATACCCTTTCTAAACCTCACAAATGTCATTTTTCTCATAC